>CAUYLG010007532.1:0-144435 GCA_963573385.1 Cacajao melanocephalus
TTAATGACTTACAAAGAGACTTAGACTCCCACACAGTAATAGTGGGAGACTTTAACATTATACTGTCAATATTAGACAGATCAACGAGATAGAAAATTAACAAGGATATCCAGGACTTGAACTCAGACCTGGAACAAGTAACCTTAACAGATATTTACAGAACTCTCCACCCTAAATCCACAAAACATACCTTTTTCTCAGTATCACATTACACCTATTTTAAAAGTGACCACATAATTGGAAGTAAATCACTCCTTAGCAATTGCATAGCATTTTACAGGTTTAAGTAAAACACCGGTTGGCTGCTTGTTTGTTACTTTCATCTCTTATTCCTTCCTGTCTCCATTGTTAAGCACAATTATTGGCAAAAAAGAGGTTTTTAATACCCATTTTTAGACTGCATTCTAGCCTGGGCAATAGACCAAGAATCCTGTTCTCTCTCCCTTTTTCTCTTCCTCTTTCTTTCTCTCTTACATTCTTTTTTTTCTTTCTTTCACTCTCACTTTCTTTCCTCTCTTTTTCTTTCTTTCAAAAATAAAAAAATAAAAAATAAAATAAAATAAAATAATTTCATTCAGGCTAACTGCAAACTATTTAGTAACACTTAAAGATTGCCTTCTTTTGCTCCTGTTAAAGTTGAGAATAGGCTCTGATTAAATGTGCACTAAAACTGCTGTTTGTCAGCACTGTGCACACAAAAATGTGTGTGTGTGTGTGTGTGTTTAAATGGTTCAATTAGTATTCTGTGGTAATCTGCTCATCACATGGAAACAGCATCTAAGCAGAGGGCTTGACATTCAGAATCAATACTGTGCTGAACATTTAAGTGTCACAGCAAATATCAATAGGACCAAAGTCGTTCATGTGCTGGGCAAAGTCTAATTGGCAATGCAACCAGAATGACCAATTTATTTACACATTATTCCTGCCAGAGCTCTTCCCCTCATTCATATCCAGATGTGGACATATCACAGGGTTGGCAAATGCAGGAGCCCACACTGGCTCAGTATAACCACTCTCTCCCTGAGTGCAGCAGCTCACCCTACATCATATAGGACTTAAACCCAGGCTGTCGGACTATGAATTTGGTACCTTTGGGCCAAGTGCACAGGCCTTCTCTGTTCTTTAATTTTATGTTTATATTTGAGATATGATTGTTTTTAAAAGATTGTAAAAAAAAAAAAAGAAAAATAATGTTAAAACTAATTTAACATGAAAAATCTAGTAATCTCTGAACAAAATCCATATTAGGATCAAGTTTAATGAAGAAGTGGGCTGTAACATGTAGCTACAGGCTGAGTAGACATTGTGAAAAGAACCTTGTAATTTAACCATTCAAATACTCCAGGTGATGAGAAGCAGGGTGATGTACTGGAAATGGAAGGGGACCAGAATATGGAAACATAAAACGCTGCCACTCATTCTTCCCTTGTTATCTTTAAAATCACCTCTTATCCTCTTCTAAGCATGTCTTATTTATTGTGAACTGATCAAATGAGATAATTTAAAAAGCTAACAAATTCTTAGTATTGTCTGTTTCTACCAGCTCATTTGTTTTAAAGTTTAGATTTATACTTTTTAGGCTTTTATAGAAACAAAATGTTGAATTTAGCCACATAGCTTATTATATATTGAAGAACCACTATTTGTATCAACTTATTTTAAGTAGATTATCTATGTAAATATTATCTTTAAAATAGTTCATTTAAGCACCAGTCTATTACTAACATTCATCGTGTAGCCTTGATTTCTCAAAACACTGCTCGAAATTCAGGTATCAAAAGGAGTCATGAACATATCACACCCAGGTGACAGGCATGTCAGGAACAAAGTTTGGTAGTCTCAGGAGACCAAGGCATCTGAATCGGGCATTCCCCAGCCTAGACCCTGAGTCAATACAAAGCTAGTTCATTAGTACTGGAGGACTATGGGGGTCATAAGCCAAGAGGGTCATTATTAGCATCCATTTATGCAAGATTGCTTTTGTATTGCTCAATGAATATCACTGTGTATAGAACAAATTTCACAAAAAAAAAAAAAAAATCCCAGAGAATATAAAGATGATTAAGGCATAGTCCCTTATGAAAAAAAGTATATAGGAAACAAAACTCTGTGAAAAATTCCCCAGGATTTTCTCAACAAAGTCTTCAACCTGGACATATCCCACAATGTGGGATGGATAAAATAGAAAGAAATAATAGAAAAAATAGAAATAAATAAATAAAAAGAAAAGAAAGTACTTTTATTTCTGTGTGTAGTGATTTAAATAGTTTATCCTCCCTAAAATTCATGTCTATCCAGAACTAGTGAATGTGACCTTATTTGGAAATAGAGTCCTTGCAAATGTCATCAAGTTAAGATGTGGTCATACTGGACTAGGGTAAGCCCTAACACAAATATAATGCATGACCTTGTAACAAGAGGGCAATTTGGAAACAGAACAGGCTCGGAGAAAAGGCCATGTGAAGGGAGAAGGTGAGACTGGAATTATGCAACCACGAGTACAAGCATGCCAGTGATAGCTGGCAACCACTGGAAGCTAGGAACAGAAAATTTTTCTTTCCTAGACCCTTCAGAGGGATTGTGGCTTTGCTGACATCTTGATTTCTAGCCTCTACAACCTTAAAAAATAAAGAATTTTTTGTTATTTTAAGCTACTCAGTTTGCGGTGCTCTGTTATGACAGCCCAAGGAAACAAATACACTAGGGGAATTAAGACCTGCTATCTCTCTTTGGAGCAAATGGCATTTAGATAGCCAGGAAAATTGATTCAACAGATATCAATCTAGAATAAAATAGGATTGAGTGCCAAAAGAATTAGGAAGGAATAGTGAGATCAAGGAGACAGGGAAATTACAGAATTGAATACTTGATTGAAGCTAATTTCTTTGGGTTAATTATACTAAGTTTAATCTAACTCATTTTACTGAGGAAAATCTTGAAGAAATGTCACTCAGACACTGACAGTATTAATATCTCCTCTAAGCAGCCTCTTCCACGAAGCAGTCAGTTGCTGCTGCTGACCTTGCCTTGTTTCTCTGTCTTTGTCTTTCCAGTTTTTCCACCATGTGACCTGTTGGTGTTTCAAAAGCCCATCCCCAATTCCACAGCCATCCCTAACAAGATAGAAAGCAGCATCAGCTCCATCATTTGCTACAATTTACAAAAGAGAAAGAGAACGGGAGGTAAGTCAACTGTCTAATATGTCAAATGTTAACAGTAATTACTTTTACATATACGGGTTCATCACTCATTCATCCCTCACTCATATTTGTCTTATTTTTATTAAGCATTTCTTAAGTGCCTGGTATTAAATCAAATTTTTGGGATTCCAAGTTGCACAAGAGAATAATAGTCTCTGCCCTCTTTTCCACTTACATTCATCTTTTTTCCCCTTATCCTGGGAGTTAGAACTTCTCCATTTGCTGAGTTTCTGTGTGGTCTCTGAGACTCATCTGACTAAGGATCTACTATTCAGGGGCAAACACCTGTCTGAAATTTAAGCCCCATACAGCACCTTTGCAGAACAGTCCCACTTAGGTTTGCTTAGTTTACCAGATTGGCCTTCTTCGCTGACAGCTCACATCCCTCTAAAGTTTGTCCTGTTGTACTTAGGGCCTGATCTCCACTGTGGCCCAAAATCAAGCCTAGAATCTACCAATGGCTGAGGTTCTTTGGCTGGCATCTATCAGCTTTCCTTTCTTAGAGTAGAGTCTCTTCCTAATATGCTGCTTCCCCCTAAATCATTCATTTTGTCTGCCAAGTAGACTTTAAATATTCATTTGGTATTTACTATGTGCCAGATACCATTCTAAAGATATCAGGCTAACCATGATAGTTACAGTTTCTTCTGTCATGGAACTTAGTTATGCAGAAAGCAATAGACCAAGAAAATGGGGGAACCACAAAAATAGACCAAAAAACCCCAAGTAGTATACAATAAGCAATACAACTGTCAGGACTAAGGCATCCTATTAAAACAAAAATGAAAAGAAGGAGCTGAAAATAAAAGAAGAGGTTAGAGAAGATCTACCCAAGGAGATGTCATTTAAACTGGTGATAACAAAAGGAATACATGAAACTAGCCCATAATTATGGATAAAATTACATAAGTCCAGGCTAATAGTCTGAATAAAGACCCAAGGCATGGCAAACCATGCTGTATTGCAAGAACTGAGAAAAGACACATAGGTAGGGCATAGTTTGTGAATGGAAATAGTGACTTTATTAGATTTCGATTGCTGCTGTCATATAATACCACAAACTTAGTTGCCTAAAACAACACAAGTTACAGTTCTGGAGTTAAGTGAGTCTCACTAGGCTAAAATCAAGGTTGCCTCAGAGATGCATTCCTTTCGGAAGCTCTCAGGAAGAGTCCATGTCCCTGCCTTTCCTGGCATCCAGAGGTGGCCTGTTTTTGCTTGTGGTCCCCCTTTCCAGCAATCTTACCATTCCAACCTCTTCTGTCATCACCTCTCTCTCTCTGACTCTGCCCTTCCTGCCTCCTTCTTCTGGGGACTCCTGTGATTTCAGTGGGCCCATACACATAATTCAAGCTAATCTCGTCTCAACATTCTTAACTCACCTCTGCAAAGTTCTCTTTGCCAGATAAGGTAACATATTTACAGGTGTGAAGAGTTAGAATGTAAACATTTGGTGGGGAAGTGGAGGACATTATTCTGTCGACCTCAGTGACTTAAGACAATATTGGAGATACGTAAAAAAATTTTAAAAGATTATTTATACAACTATGTGGAGAAAAGATTCAAGAAAGGAAAGTGGGCTAATTGGAATTAAAGAGAAAGAAATGTATTCCTGTAAATTTGGTAAGAGATGGCATGTGTCTAGACTAAAATGGTGGCAGTGGAGACAGAGAGTAACAGGAACATTCAATTAAATCAACTGAACTTGATAATAGAATCTATATGGGTAGAGTGAAAGAAAATTCAAGAATCAAGGAAAAATCTTGGGGCTTTTGTTTGTTTGATTGTTTTGCTATTTTTTATTTTTGAGACAGAGTCTTGCTCTGTTGCCCCGGCTAGAGTGCCATGAGCTATCTTGGCCCACTGCAACCTCTGCCTCCTAGGATCAAGCCATTCTCTTGCCTCAGCCTCTCAAGTAGCTGGGATTACAGGGACCTGCCACCACACCCAGCTAATTTTTGTATTTTTAGTAGAGACGGGGCTTTGTCTTTTTGGAGAGGCTGCTCTCAAACTCCTGACCTCAGGTGATCTGCCCGCCTTGGCCTCCCAAAGTGCTAGAATTACAGGCTTGAGCCACTGTGCCTGGCTAATCTCAGGTTTTTAAATATTTATTTTATAATGTGGAAAGGAGGAAAAGGGAGGGTACAGGAGAGGAAAGGAGAAGAGAATGGAGGTGAAGAGAGGTGAGGGGAGGGGAGGGGAGGAGAATGGAGAGGAAAGGAGAGGAGGTGAGGGAAGGAAGAGGAAGAGAAAGAGAAAGAACTCTGAACTCCCAGGCACTTTATTGGCCTCTGACCTTCACAGATTCAGCTGCCATCTCTACACTTGGCGTCTGATTGTCATCTCTGCACTTGAATTGATTCTTTCAGTCCTCCTGAATTACATTCTCACCCTCCTGGGATATGATAGAAAGCGTTGTTTGCCCATTTACATTCTAATTCTAGTTTTTATTTACCTGTTCTCTATTGTCACTGTTAATAATTCTCACTCTTCATTTAATATAATTTTTTTAATGTTCCTCAGCTAATGACTTCCAAATGAAGCTACATCCCATCTAATAGTCAACCATTAAAATAATAGTGTCTTTCTAAGAGAAAAGCCCGGGCTTCCTTATAGTCCCAGGACTAGTGAAGGCCTTTCAGGAAAAGGAAATTGTGTCAGCCCTAGAATCCAATAAGGTCAGAAGAGATTTTGAAAAATCCAGTGTAATGTCCTTTACCTTATATATGTGGAAACCAAAGCCTCAAACTCCATTCACTGTTTGACAGAAAGAGGCCAAGCAGGTACTAAAAACTGAAACAACAAAAGCCTTCACATGACAAGGATACTTTTTCCTGAACCATGTTATTTCTAGACAGATAAAAATAATAATCTGATGCCAACATGTTCTTGCCTCCATAGAGACAATAATGATGAGATTTGTTATGGAATCTCAGTAGTTTTTCTGTACTCTATGAGATTTAAAACCAAAAAAAAATCTTTTCCACAGTTGACTAAACCTTTAGATATCTCTTTATGTGAAGGAAAAAATGGGGATAATTGTGCTGCTCTAACTAGAAGAAAAAGCCATAAATTGTCTCCATCATGTTATGCTAATGAAAGATGTCCAGTCAGCAACCCTAAAGACTGAAATCATTCTTTTCCATAGAAGGACAAAACTCAGCCTCAATGAGTATTTGGAAGGTGGACCAGGGGGATGCTAATTCAATTTCCATGACCAATTCAATCTCTGACCCTCTTTCTCAAGTTCCAGCAGTTCCTGATGATCATCAATTGTGAAGGTCTTTTTGGCTACACTAGGATCTTAACTAAGACCAATAACCCATTTCATAAGTCACCGAACAGTTGACAAAGGATAATGACTTTCAGTCAATCTTAAGCTGGGGATAGATTCCAACCAAAGACATAAAGGTGAAAGTCCTCTACCCAGTGTCCATTATACAGCTTCGAGGTAGTTAATTTATGCTTAATGCAATTGTGTATTTGAAAGCTGAAAAGACCCAAGTGATAATTAATCTTCAAGAATGCATTTAGCTGTGACTTCTCATGCTGAAAGCTTTTCCCACAATGTACTTTGGAAAGTGGCACTTGCAAACTCCTCCACATTAAATAGGTGTGACTATGTGTCCAGAGGTTACAAGCACGGCATGTTTTTGTAGAACTCATTGGAGCAGCAAAGTAAAACTGAATTCAAGCTGTAGATACATGATAATATTAGAGTTTCGGTGGTTGATTTTTGTGCTGAAGGGAAGTTCTATGGTAAGTGATAGGAATTATTTTTATATCACTCAGTGTTTCCCAATGGGTAATAAATATGCTCAAATACACAGAAATTTTTTAACAAGAGTATTTGACTGTCAATGGATCATTATTAACTATCATGGATAAACACTGAGATTCTCAGCAGAAAATTGCTCCATATCATTTGACAATTGTGAAGATCTCTGTTTGCATAACACAAAAATAGTCATAGAATTGTTTTAGCTAGTGGAGATATTAAAATTCACTGATCTTAGCCTCTTATTTTGCAAATGAGAGAACTGAAGCCCAGAGTGCTTGCATAACTTGCTGATGCTCAGACACCTTAACCCAACAGTTTAACCCAAACCTTTTAATTAGAGTCCAAGGTAGTTTTGACTTTATCGTCCTTTCTCAACCATATCACATTCTGTTCGAATAAGGCAAAAGATAAACAAATCAAATAAGTAATATGAAAATATAGAAATTTTAAAAGAAGTTTATGCATTCTTTGCTTGTAAAATATATTTTGTTCCTTACATATAAGATACTTTCTCCTAGGAAAAGTGACAAGTCCCATAGGCTGTTTATTGATTATTAATCACATGCTGGACAGCACCCGAGGTAATTTGAGGGAGAACTCCAAAATGCACAAGGTGCCCTTCTGTCCTTGGTGGAGCTTAGAGTCAAATGAGAGATAATAATAATATCAACAACAAAATCAATACGTGAATAGTAATTGAAGGTTGAGCAGGGGAAGATAACTGTGTCAGAGGAGATATTTGGTAAGAACCCAAATTGCTGTGGTTTTGCCATTTAGAACTCAGGTAAATGGAGGACAGTGAATATTAAAAATGGAAAATCAAAATCAGCAAAGAAATAAACTGGAATCTGCAGTCATAGTATGAGAGGGATTCAAATGACCTAGAGGAAATGTAAGGTCCACTTTGCTTTGGAGAGAAGAGTAGAATTCTTGTCTAAGTCTTAGTTTTAGAACTTTGTTCATTGCCACTCTTTCCACTTAGAAACAATGTTTGAAAAACTGCTTTTTTGATGTTATAATTTGCATTTATCCCTTTCATTTCGCTACTTCTTTCTGCTCTCAAAAATGCTTTTTCATAGCCTTAACTTGTAAACTGCATTTATTCATATACCATAAGCCAGGAACTATGGAACAAGGGGAGATCCTGAAATAAAATGATGAATAAAATGAATGCGATCCAAACTTTTCACAGTCTATAGGAAGACATGGAACCAATTACAATAAAGTGTGACAATATCTATGGATCACAAAGGCAGCATAGAATGCCATGGCAACACATGGTATGGGCATCTAGTCTAAGCTGAGACATCCACAAAAGATTCTCAGAGAAAGGGGAAGTTGTTTGATATCTAAAATATGGGTAGGAGGGAACTAAAACAAGAGAGCTAACATGGAGGCTTGGGGCAAAAACTTTCAGTCAGAGGCATCAGCAAATGTAAGGCCCCAGAGCAAAGAGGGAACATGGGAAGTTCTAACTATAGTCATGCTTCACTTAACAGCAGGGATACCTTCCAAAAAATGAGTTGCTAGATGGTTTTGTCATTGTGCAAACATTATAGTGTGTACTTATACAAACCTAGATGGTATAGCCTACTACATACCTAGGCTATATGGTACAGCTTATTGCTCCTAGGCTAATGACCTGTCCAGTATGTTACTGTGCTGAATACTACAGGCAATTGTAATACAATGGTAAATATTTGCATATATAAACATACCTAAACACAGAAAAAGTACAGTGAAAATACACTATAAAAGACAATAAAAAATGGTGCACCTGTATAGGGCACTTACCATCAGTGAAACTGGCAGGATTGGAAGTTGCTCTGGGTGAGTTAGTGTGTGAGTGGTGAGTGAACGTGAAGGCCTAGGACATTACTGGACACTACTGTAGACTTTATGAACACTGTACACTTAGGCCAAATTTATTTCTTTAGTACAAAATTAACCTTGGATTACTGTAACTTTTTCACTTTGTAAACATTTTAAATTTTTTAACTCTGACTCTTTTGTTATAATACTTAGCTTAAAACAGAAACACATTGCACAGCTATTCAAAAATACTTTCTTCCTTTATATTCGTATTCTATAAAGTTTTCTCACTTATAAAACATTTTTTTTTAATTTTTAAACATTTTTATGAAAAACTGAGGCGAAAACACACACATTAGCCCAGGCCTATACAAGGTCAAGATCATTAATATCACAGTCTTCCAACCTCCACATCTTGTCTCTCTGAAAGATTTTTCAGAGGTAGTAACACGCATGGAGATGCCATATCCTATAATAATGCCTTCTTCTGGAATACCTCCTGAAGAAACTGCCTGAGACAGCTTTACAGTCAACATTTTTTTACAAGTAGAAGAAGTACATTCTAAAATTGCAATGAAAAGTATAATAAATATGTAAACCAGTAACATAACCGTTTATGTACATTATCAAGTATTAGGTGCTGTACCTAATTATATATGTTAGACTTCTATGCAACTGGCATCACAGTAGATTTATTCACACTAGCATCACCACAAACATGTGAGTGATGTTTTATGACATTACAATGATGATGTCATTAGACAGTAGGAATTTGTCAACTCCATTATAATCTTAAGGGACCACCTCCGTATATGTGGACCATAATTGACCAAAATATAATTAATGATACACATGAGTATATTGGATAAAGTATGGGAAGTTGAGTCCCAGCCGATAAAGGATTAGGCAGGAGGCAATCATGTGGAAACTTAAAAACTGAGATGCAGAATTATATGTTCTCCATGGGATAAAAAATTAAATTATTTTGACTAGGTTCTCAGGTCAACATTCTTGCTACACTTGTGCTAATTTTGTTACTAAAACCCACAAAAAAGATAGTGTTTCACATGGGACTATGTTCTGTGGGGTTTTAACACCCAAAGTAATGGATCTTTATCTTGCAGGCAACGAAGGGGAGAGATTCATTAAATATTTGTTAAAAGAACTGTAACATGATAATGATGTTTTATGCATGCATTCAATAGGAATGCTAAAAATATAATAGCAAGAAGAAAGCAGAGAAAAGTGGAAAAAAGATTACATGATGAAAACAGTGTCCATGAAGTGACATAGCAATTGATACAATGTAAATTGAGTGCACTTTGAGGGCAGTAGCCCCTTAAAGATTGGCAATTGCTATGGTCTGAATGTTTGTTTCCCTCCAAAATTCATGCTGAAACTTAATCCCCAATGTGAAGGTATTAAGAGCTGGGGCCTTTAGGAGGTTATCAGGTCATGAGGTGTCTGCCTTCAGGAATGGGATTAGTACTTTTATAAAAGGGCTTGGGGGAGCCTGTTTGGTTCCTTTTTCCTTTCCACCATGGTTGGACACAGCAATTGCCTCTTCTTCTATGTGAGAATGCAGCAAGAAAGTGCCATCTTGGAAGCAGAGTGTAGCTCTCACCAGACATTGAATCTGTTGGTGCCTTGCTCTTGGACTTCCCAGTGTTCAGAATTGTAAGAAATACATGTCTGTTGTTTGCAAATTATCCAGTCTAAGATTTTCTATTTTGATAGCCCAAATTGACTAAGACAACAGTGTACTTATGAAATTCCTTTCTCTAATTCCAATTAAACCTACAAAATAATCATTTTTGACAATTTAAGATAAAGTTTTTTGGCTTTGTCATATCTGTCTAGCATTTCTGGAGAACAATGTGTACAAAATCCATAACTTGACACTGTATAAAATCAGGCAAATATATAAAGGTGATTGCAATTTGAAATACATAGATTCTTTACAGAAGATGAGTAATTATAATGTATAAGTAGACAAATTTAAAGAGCACCTGCTAGAATAAAAAACCTTATCTCTAGTCAATATGAATCATTTTAATTAATTTAACTCTGGTTTTTCCTTTGGCAAATGAATGCCTGGTTGCAGCTCCATGAAAACAGCACAGATTTATTGCCACTCACATTTCTTACACTAACTCTTCCTTGAAATATTAAGACTGCAGGCGTCAAAATCGGGGGTAAAGGATATTAGCTACTCCAGGTGTGTCAAAAGATGCAAATGGTCCAGATGTTCTAGTCTAAGTCCTGTTTTTATTTAAGCTGGTGGCTTTCACAGGTAAAATTATGGTAGCCTAAGCCTGTTGTGGTTTTTCCTTACCCACTTCATAGTCCAATAAAGAATTTTTCCAGAATTATTCAACTCTTTCTTAGTCTTGTCAACTGAACTAACTCCACTAGGTGCCACGTATCAAAAGTTGACACTCTACTTGATACACTATTTGGATAGGAAATGAGTGGGGCAAGGGAGATACTGGCAAAATTGGTGAGAAATGATATGG
The DNA here is from genome assembly GCA_963573385.1 of Cacajao melanocephalus. Classification (NCBI taxonomy): domain Eukaryota; kingdom Metazoa; phylum Chordata; class Mammalia; order Primates; family Pitheciidae; genus Cacajao; species Cacajao melanocephalus. The sequence goes on from CAUYLG010007532.1 coordinate 11,313, forward strand.
GAAGAAAGGAAACCTATGCTGACACTCCAAATTATTTTTGAGGAAGGGATGCTATGACCATTTACATGGTAATTATGTTCTCACTCAGAACCATGTTCATCCTCCAGTCTTCTCTTTCCACCCTCTAAGTTTTACTCCCGCCCTCCCTCCCTCCTCCTTTCTTTCACCATCCACTCTCTAACATCTGCCTTCTGGTTTTCATACATAGCCGCAGTCCCAAATTTATGACTCAGCATTGCCACTTTCTTGGTGGTGATTCCCACCCACAGCCCTTAGTCATGTTATTATTCTCTAACTTGTTTTTTTCTAGTTGAGTATTGCCCTAGGAATTCTTCTTTATGCAAATGTTCAGATTTCTCATTTAATCAGCATAGCAGTCTGATAACTCTCGACAGTTTGCAAATTTGGATTTTGAGATTCAAAGTAATTTGTAATCCAATGTAGCATGTATCTTGGTGTGTTAAGAAATCATATAACATGGCAGGACCATTTAAAAAGAATCAAATGATAATTTAGGCATAATAATATGGATATTTTTATGTATTTATTTCTGTTGTCATTGGCATTCCTGACATATATAGTCTTCTTGCAAAGGATCAAAGAATGCAACAGTACTTTAGCACTTTGGCCTAAAGATTTATTTGACAAAAACATGTGCTTTTAAGTTACTGCCGTGTTCTCCTCAGATAGGTAGTGTTTGCCTTATTTTCACTTTGTGTTCAGTGTTTCATTTCAGCATTAAAACCCCCATGCTTAAATTCATCTCTAGATAAAATGTGGGTGCAGTTAGAGGGGAAATGTTTAAACAATAAGCATTCTAATAGTTTCATGGTCTAAATATTATGTGCAGTTGTTAAAATTGCAGGACACAAACTCGAGAATCATTTGCCAAACTCAACAGTCTGAGATATTATTTTGTTTACTTAGCTAATGCTGTTATTGATCAGCTTCTCTAAACTCAGTGTAAGGTTTTATTTGATATTGGAAAACCTGATCGCAGACCACACAAAGGTAAAATCTGCATTCTTATCAAAGGGAGGACATGCACCCTAGATGGAACTAGTTAGAAGAATGGGAATTGAGCAGGGGGAGATCTTTTCTGAAAGTGAGAGGTCTTAATTTATGCCCAAGGACCACAGAAGGAGCTCCAAAATGGTGGCGCAGCCCCGCAACACCACAACAGTTATGTGAAAGATTTAATTACAAATTTTTCCATTGTTGCTGTGAACACTCTATATTTCCCAAAATATTTTGTATAGTTGCAGACATTTCATGGAATGGCTTTAGTGGACAGCCACATCAAGAGATTGAGTTCCACGTTGAAGGTAAGCACAAAGTCTAAGAAGGAGATATACTAAGAGATGGACACTACGAAGCTGTCCAAGAGTGACTAGAAGGGATACGCCAGGCCAGAGATTCTTGGGAAACAGCAAAACTCTTGGAATTTTAGGTAATTACAAGACTTTGAAATTTTCCCAAAGTCTTAGAAAAGACATGAGGCATCTCATAGAATGGAGGGCAGGGAGTGGATAAACTGGGCTTGTTTTTTATTCTTATTAGGTATGATGAAATCTGTTAATATTTAAGTTATATCTCATTTTTTTGTGTTTATTCCCCATGATGTTTTCGATTTTAAAAAATGTACAGACTGTCATAGAATGAGTTTTCTTCTTTATGTTTATTTTTATGTTCATGTTTACTTGAATCTATCTATGATTGTTTAAAAATGTGTCAATGCCATTTGTTTGAATAGTTCTTCTGGATATTAATAACTCTTCAATTATTCCATTATTCTTATTTGTTTTGTTTTTTCTTCTCCCTTAATCTGTCTTTCCTCACTACGTGTCTTATCCAAAGCATACAGCTTGACAGTGCTCTTTCCTGAAGTCCCAATTGACAATAAATACATACAATTAGACATTTATTTGCACATTTAATTCTACTTACTGGAATTAAAGTTTGTAAATTCACTTTACATTTTTTTTAATCTTTTTAAGTTCTTTTATATTTTGAGAAGTTATTACATCACTTTAAACCTACATATTATAAAATGGCTTAACCATGATAGGCAGTATTTCCAAGGAACAGGCAGGGTTCCATTAAACTTGTGAATCTAGACAACCTTTAAAAAAATAGAGCACACCTTTCCCAAGTGAACCTGATACTGACTTTGACATCCCGTGGACCATAGAAATACAAATTGATGGAGCTGGCAGGAAACTAAGAGATCATGTAATCCAATTTTTTTAGATAAAGATACTAAGTGGTTAAGATACTTGTCTCAAGCTACACAGTTAATTAATGAAACAGTTTGGACCAGAAACTGTGTTCTCTGACTTGCAACAAAGGAGGTGAACAGGGTTCAGTAGAATCACTGGCATTCTTTGGAAGAACTTTAGCCATTTTTCATCTTATTATGATCCTATGATCTAAGTGATACTAATCAACAGGCATTAGGTGGCACATACAGTTCAAGTTCCAATAAAACTACTATGGTAAATTGTTTTAAATTATGCCAAAAGAGTTCCCAAAATGAGAATATTATTTAGACTTGTTTTCAACTTCCCATGATTGTTGTACCTTTTGGAAACATTAATTATTGTTATATTTAAGAAAATTAGTCACATAAACTCATGCAGCGACATACAGCATGAGAACATCCCCTGGGCATGAGCGTCTGTCCGCTGTTTAAACAGAGCAGCTACAGGGACGGGACATGGAAGATGGCCACACACAACACAGGGCAGCCGGCAGTGTCCTCACCACTAGCGGTCAGGGTCACAGAACAGTATTCAAAATGATTGCCCACCCGTCTTAGAAATCTAAAACTTTAAATGTCACTAAGAGCAAAGTGCCATGTGGGTTTTAGACCATGACTGTTTTCTCTCCCTTTGCCCTACCACCACCAAGCAAAGCAGCAGGGCTCCTGGAGAAGAGGGATTTCAGCCTCACTGCTGACAGGAGGCATCCCACGGGGGCAGGGGGGAGGCTCTGGAGAGGAGAAGAAAGGAGAGAATAGGCTGTTTTGGAAAATTCTAGCACTTCACCTTCGGGCTACAGGTCTCTGCTAGACAGATTGCTCAGGCCTCCTGCAGTCTCTGAAGGGAGAGGCCAGCGCCTGCAGGATGCCTGTCAGTTTCTGTAGTCTATGCCCCTTTCACCAGCAGGGTTTATCTAAGATAAACCACAAGGCTGCGCACGGTGAGTCCAGGCCGCTGCACAGGGAGCTGCTGTCGGAGGAGGAGTGTGGAAAAGGGGCCGGGGACCCCACCCCCCCACCCCCACATCAAGTTAGGAACAGGTAGAATCCCAAAGGCAAGGCCTGGCTACTTGTAGCTACCAAAGAGAGGTCCCTGATCTGGTCTCTTGAGCAGCACTCATAAAGGCCTGTGGCCCTGACTCCCAGCCACACTCAGACCCAAGCATGTCTCAACCTCCCAAGACTCTTTCTCAGCCCAGTTTCTCTGTCACAGCTCCAGATTTAGTACCTAACCAAACCAAACAGAAGTTACTGTCATGAGGAGAAGTATTTGGTACAGTGAAAGAATATTGAGCCAAGTGTTAAAAAGTCTGATTTCCAATATGGGTCTCATGTTGAGCCACATGATCCTTACCAAGTCATGTGAAACCTTAGAAATTTGTTTTCTCACTTATAAAAATTAAGATAATGTCATATTCTTTATATTACCCCCAGAAGATGATCACAAGACTTACATGAGGTAATAACGTGAAGCATCCCTGGAAAATAATTGTAATAATCCATATTTGCAAGGTATTTCATGTTTTAGTCAAAATAACCAATAATTATTATGCTCTTTCTTGGAGTTTTTAACTCTTAATTCTGTCAGATGGAAGATAAAGTTTTAATATAATCTTAGATCAAACTATTTATTCACCAAGTAAATAAATGGATACTAAAATAAACACATGTTGCCCTGAGAACTTAGAAGTTTAGAGTTAAACTTAGAAGTTAGACATGTTGGGAATAGGAAAAATGATAATTAGAAAGTAAGAGAAAATCAGGTATTACACACTGCTTTCTCTTCTTTTCCAAGAAAATGGCATTTCATCTCTTAGGAAATAACCACCGTGTGGGTATGAGGAGAAGCAGTCTTTCATACTGAAAAAAAACTGAACAAACATAAAATTGAAAGAGAGGTAAAAAATGTCATAGTATCAAGAAGAAACACAAGAAGGGAAAACAGAAGATAAGAAGGAAGGAAAGAAGGAAAGAGGAAGGTAGGAGGGGAGAGAGGAAGAAAGGAAAAAGGGAGAGTGGGACAAAAGAAGAAAAAGAGGGAAGAAGAGAGAGAAAAGGTAAAGGAAAAGGGAGAAAATGAGGGAAGGAGGGAAAAAAGAAGCTATGTATTAATAAGTTGAGTCACTGGAGTGACTCAGCTTTTCTATACTTAATTTATTTAACTGACAAAAGAACTTGAACTAGAAGATAGCTAAGATCTTTTCAAAATTTGGAGGAAATTCTTTCATTTTAATTCTCTTTTTGAATCTCATGGAGCCATGAGCTACTCACTTTGTAAAAGCAGAAGCTAGATAAAATCAACACTATTATGAAACCTCACTCTACAATATATTTTGTGACAATGAAGAGAAAAAGACAGCCAAGGATACTTTTGCTATACAGTAGAGTTGTATACAAAATAGTTTTTGACCTTATTAAAAATTATCAAGTCTGTCAGCACAAGGCTTATGTGTTGAATGTGGCTGCTGAAGCTGTCTGTTAACCATTAAACTAAATAGAACACCATTTCATGCCTGACTTCCTTCAGCTATATGAAGATTGCAGTGGCATGTTAGAAAAGGTAGTGAGAACCCAAGGAAATAAAAAATTCCTCTTTGCAATGGTTGACAGTCTCCTCTGATTTAAAATTCTTTTACAAAGAGCACCAATATCCGAATCATGAAAGCAGCACATTTTCACAGATGGTACTGCCTACCTGGGTGATAGCACAATTGTTTGTCTTCCTCAGAATAAAAGGCATAGGAATAAAATGAACTAGTAACATAGGGCTTCACAGATAATCAACACATTGATAATACATTGGTCTTGGGAAGCAGGCAGTTTAATGAACAACTTTTTTGATTTCACAAAGCCAGTTTGGCCCAAAGCAAAACTGAAAATCAGGTAGGACAAAAATTCCCTCTGTCACTCCAAGGCTTCACTGTTAATCTCTCTTTCCTCAATATTTTTTTTTCCCTTTAGTCGTTTCTGATTCTTAGAATCAGTAATATCTTATACCCTGTTTTTTTCTGTCTTACTCTGATTTCTTTTATCGTGAAGTTTATAACTCATTAAGACTGAAGTGTTAAGAACATACTATGTGGTCTCTCCTGAGATGATTTGATTGCTAAAGAGAATAGTAGCAACAGCAATGGTTAACCCAAATGCAATATGATACAATAAATGTACATAGGACTAGAATCCAGGAGTTCTGCCTTAGCTTTGTGGACAAGTAGTTGTATGGCCCTGGGCAATTCACTCATCTGGGCTTTAGTTATTTTCACATGAAATATGATCTAGAATAACTTTATAATTCAGAAATCAATCCTTTAAGGCAGAGTTTCAGGCCTCAATGGAAGAAAACATGGGAAGACTTGGAAAAACTTGAGCAAGTGTTATTTTATTTCTACTATTATGACACAGGCCCTTATATTCTCTCACAGATGAGGCAGCTTGAGTGCACGCATATGTAAGCATTATCATTTACTTGCAAATATAAGGTAATCATTTTTATCATATCAACCTAAAGGTGACCCATGACTTAGCAACATCACTATGTGAGTGATGCACGGGCCACCTTTATCTCCCTCAGGAACAGCCATGTGTCACTGGCTGAAAATGGTGAAAGTGTCCACTCTTCTTTCATTTTATCTTGGCAGTGCTAGTAGTCACTTTAAGCATGATTCCTGCTGAGCTCACCTGCATCTGACAAAGTAATGGGACAAAATAATGCAGGGAGTCCACTGATGATGTCCTAACAATTAAACAAAATATGATAAGTTGACTTTGCACATCCATTTAAATAAGGCCAATGAACTCCTCTTTATCTCTTGAGAGAGGTTAATCTCAGGATAAATGGCTGGCAGGAGTAAGAGAGCAGTCCCAGCTGGTATCTGAGGAGGCAATGAACTGTGGAGTAGCAATTGGAATAGTCAGAGCACTGCATGAGAGGAGATAGTCTGTGAGAAAAGATGAAGATAGATAGGGGAAATGGTGCACAGTGACACAGAAAAAGACATTTTCCACTGCCAATGGGAATTTAATCCCAAGGCTGTTTCTGATATTTGGGAAGACATAGGGGATTTTTATACTTGAAACTCCTTAATACTTAGTGACTTTTAGAAGCAGATCTGACAACTAGTTACCCATGAGCTGGGCTGATACCCTTGACTGTACAATGTATGCACTCTACACAGGCACTCAGTCAAGGAGGAGGTAGATGGGGCTTTAAATCTAGTCAATACTGTAGTCATCAAGCTGTGCATCTTGGTACAAGGTTGTATCTGCCCTGGAAATGGAGGAGCATGTACGTCTCTAATTGCACAAAGATACCACGTAAGTTAGCAGGAGTCCTGCCCCTCAGAATCACTTGGGAAGCTTGTTTGTTAGGTTGACTGTTTTATTCTGTGTGTATCTTAAATACATACAGGAGTCCTCTGTTTATCCATGGTTTTTCGTTCCATGGTTTCAGTTACCTGTGGTCAATTGCAGTTTTTAAATATTAATGAAAAATTCCAGAAATAAACACTTCCTAAGTTTTGAATTGTGCATCATTCTGAGTAGGGTGATAAAATCTCACAATGTCCTCCTTCTTTCCACTCCATGCCACCAGAGATGACAATCATCTTTATCCAGCATGTCCATGCTGTCTACACTACCTGTCCATCAGTCAATTAGCAACTGTCTCATTTATTAGATTAACTCATGCAGGCATCTCAGTGTTCGTATTTAAGTAACTCTTATTTTACTTAATAATGGCCCTAAAGCACAAGAGTAGCGATGCTAGCAATTCAGATATGCCAAAAAGAAGTTGTTAAGTGCTTTCTTTATGAGAAAAGGTGAAAGTTCCCAACTTAATAAGGAAATAAAAAAACATAAAATGCTGAGGTTGCTAAGATCCAAATAAGAACAAATCTTCTACTATCCATGAAATTGTGAAAAAGGAAAAAGAAATTCATGCGTAGTATATATTGGGTTCAATACTATTCATGGTTTCAGGCATCCACTGAGGGTCTTGGAACATACTCCCTGTGGACAGGGGAGACTACTGTTTAAACCTATTGAATTAGACTCTTCAGAAATGTGGTCAATGTGATTATTATTTAAATAGCTATGCAAATTACTCCAAGAGACAGACAATTTTGTCAACTACTGACTCACAACGTCAACGGATACCTTTTCTCAACACTGCTATTTCCCTAATATACAGTCATACAGGTAAATAATCTTTCTCCATCTCTATCTCTATCTCTATTATTTCTGAATCCATCCACCTTCTACTTCCAGGAACCCAGGACGTTACTATCTGCCAAGAACACAAAAAAGACACCAAAGACACAGAATTAGATTATTCTAAAAAATATGCTTTTTTGATGAGAATATTAAAAGTATCAGTATTGTTTTTCTCTTTGTAGCTCTTCTGTCTTCCCCTCGTCCTACTTTTAGATTGGTACGATGGTGTTAGACCTACATTCTCTTTGAGAGGCACTTAATACCATAAAGGGCTTAGTATGCGAAGAAGAACCTGGGGAAAAACTATTATGGGTGGGTGCTCTAGTCTGTCTCTCATCCTGACTTTAAAGAAACAAGTAGAAGAAGCTCCTGAGGTTTTAGTTCTTTAAAGAGATCCTCAAGGCGGGAGAGCCTAAAGGGAATGCAGAGCATTGCTGGAATCAAAAATTGTACATTTGCATGTAATAAGTCCTCAGGAAACCAATTATGCCAACAGGAGACAATATTGAACAGATCTGATTGAGTCCATAAAATGAAAGTCTAATGATCTTGTAAATCCTTACTTAATACACTTCTTGCTTCCAAATACTCACCAACACAATTCTCCACATCAAATGCTTCCAACTGATCAGTGCAGAGTTAAATAAATCGTTGTAGATCTTTGTGCTTTTCAAAATTTCCAGACACAAATCAGCATACTATTAAAATACTTATATGTCAAATAACTCAACATGAATCATTTCGTTGTTCTCTTTGGCTTCATCTATCATGTCCATATAGAGGATTCCTAAACACTTCCTCTTAGACTTACCTCTCTCATGGATTCCAGTCTTACATGTCTACTTATGGAAGTCGACATTCTCATTTATATATCTTGAATTCAGCATATCTAAAAGCTGAATTCATCATCTTCACTCTCAAAATATTTCTAAGTTTGTACTCTTGTGAGACATGTTTTCTTGTTACTTCTCCCAAAATCCCACAGTTAAATTTTACTGCCTTTCTGCATCTAATCAGGACTCAAGACATGGCCTCTGTTACAGTATTTCCTAAATCCATTTCTTTACTTCAATTCTCATTACAAGTGCCTCTATCCAATTTTTGATAACCTCAAGCTCAGAGTTTGATAACTATTCCTAATACATTTTCTTGCTTTCAGACTCTTAATGATCTAATCTGTTTTATACAGGAATAGGTAATTAGTATTAGTAAAGCAGCCCCCTCTACTGTAACAAACAACAACAACAATTTTTGGAAACTTTCAAAGTTCTCTATGAAATTGATCCTACCAGAAGTTGGAATTACCTTTTTAACTTTATCCTACACAAAATTTTTCATATTACCTAAAATTTTCCAAACACAAGTAATATTTTTCTACCAATATACACTTTCATTGCTTTCACTCACTGACCTTCCCTTTCTGTACCTCTCTTCTCTATTGAAGTCCTTTCCATCTTCTAATACCAAACTTCATGCTTTTTCCACTGTACTTTTCTTAATCACCTCGACAAGCATGGGCCTTCTCTGGCCTCTGCACTTAGTTCTTACCTTCCAATTGCATGTATTCATTGCTTTGAAATACAGATATTTATGTGTATGACATCTTTCTTACAGGGTTTTTCAGCTTACCATAAACGGAATTTCCCAAAAGTAGAACTAACTAGAAATAGAATTGGCCCCTAAAGGAGTGACAGATCACTGAAGTTATTCACAGACAGAAGCAGAAGCTATAAGAGCTCATGGCAGAAGTGTTAGTGAGGTCATTTAAGCATCGTGTAAATGTGAGACTAGGTTATCTGTAATAAAAGATATTAAACATTGATGTTGAAGGTACATTTTGCTGATTATAAGGAGAATAAATAAGACAGTTCATGTATTTTAAAATGTATACCGAATGTCAATTACACATAAGAGATGATGCTAGGCATTATAGGTGAGTAGTTAAAAACATAGACCTTTTCACTTAAAAAACGTTTTCTTTTGTAGAAAAGGCAAGACACTAATAATATGGTAGATTAGAGACTTGCATTGATCCTGCCACGGACATAATAAAAATCCTGGATTATAACTACAAATACAAATACATATACAATTCATCCAAGATGTCACAAAAGTGTAAGATATTTGTAGGCTAAAAGAAAAAAAAAGAATAAAATAAAAACATAAAGAATTTAAAAAAAGAACTTGAAGTCTGCTTTTACCATTTGCCAATTTGCCGAACTTTAGATCCTATAGACAAATCTTACAGAATGAACAGAAAACAACAATAATAAAGTCCAGCATCTACCCTAGTATAGAGTCTAAAAGGAGGTGCCCACATAACTACGTCCTCACTGTAAGTTTGTATAGCAACCAAACCTTTTCCTATCCACCTTGAGGGTCATAAAAGTAAAAACTCATCAGCATCAATGGAGAGCAGAATGGAGAAAATATCCACTGAAATCAGGACACTCAAGTCAGCCCTTACATAGATTTATATCCCAAATCTGTACTATTCATGAACCATAAATACCTCAGGCAAAAAGCTTAAGCAGCAGGCTGGTAGTACCTTCAGATATCCGGTAAAAGCAAAAGTAAATCTTTTCTGGAAGAAGCAAGCTTCATCTAAGGCCTCAAATAATTTTCAACAAGAAATATTTCAAAGAGAAAAATACATACACAAGATACCATGGGCAAGAACCAGCAGAAACGAACAAAGGGTTTTAAAAGAACTGTAAAGATTTCAGATACACAAATAACTAGAATGAGTTTACAGAATAACTATTTACTTTTACAGCAACTTAGATATCTAATATAAGACCATGGTAGAATGAAGATTATGGTGAATTACTACCCCTAAAAGCAATGATAAAATTGGTCCGAATGGCCAAAACAACCATTGCGCAGCTCTGGCAATTTATCAAAGAAAAACAAACAAAAAGAGCATTGGCTGGTTGTGAAAAATTGCTAGAACTTTGAGTAGAAGCTGCTGAGTCTGCAATCCTTTTTCATGGAGCTGCTGCCATCCACCATCTACTAGCTCACAAAACAAAAACAGTAGTGTTACTAGTGTGGCCTGGCCAGGAAAACTAGTGCTGTGGCTTCCAGTAAGGGCAGGCTCAGTTTTAAATGGAGGATGAACATACACAGTAGTGTTCCCAGTAAAAGTAACCACTTGTTACCAAACCAATAACAAATCCCACAGTTCTCCTAGATTAAGTTTATGATTCTGATGGGAGTGGGCAGTGGGCCAGCATATATTTTATGGGGTGACCCTGTGAGTGCCACAAAAGAGATAAGTTCTTCACATATTCCTAGCTGACTAGGTTTGTTCAGTTAACAAAATGTGTATATATCAGGCAAAGAAATAAAAAGAATGATCTACACTGCTCACAGAAAAGTCAGCCATTATAAATTTAACTCTGAGAAGACACAGATAATAAATTTAGCAGACAAAGATTTTAAGCAATTATTAAAGAATTAAAGAAAACTATATTCAGTGAATTAAAAGGAAGATGTGATGACAACATAAATAATAGAAAATCTCAATAAAGAAATAGAAGCATACAAAACCAAACGTACATTCTAAGTCAAAATAAAAATCACCAAAAGCAAAATAACTAGGCAGTAGCTAAAATAAAAAATAACTGCCTAATTTAAAACAAAATAAAATGCAAACTTGAATATGTGCAGAGAACAACTATCTTTAATGAAAAAAAGAGATTTTGTAGCAGCAAATAGAAATTCCAGATATTAAAAAATACATTATTTGAAACTGTATGCATAACAGAAGAGAAAATTATCAAAGTGGAGCAGAGATCTGAGAAATTATCAAGAATAAAGTAAAAGGAGGCAGAATGATGGAAAATATATAAGGAAGCTAAGATGCACAGAGGCTAGAGAGAAAAATATCTACTATTATTCCAAAGAAGAAAAGAAAAAGTGGTAGAGACAAGAATTTTATAAAAATGATAAGAATTCTCCATAATGAAAAAAAGACATCTAGATATCTGTGTGTGTGTGTGTTTGTGTGTGTGTGTATATATATATATATATATATATATATATATATATATATATATATATAAAACAAATCTAATAAATCCTAAACAAGATAAACACAACAAAATAAAAACACAAAACGCCAATGTTAAAGAGAAAAATCTTAAAACTACTAGGGAGAAAGAGAAATTATCTTCCAGGAAATAACACACTGACAGCTGACATCTCATTGGCAAAACTAAAAGTTAAATATAGTGGAATAATATCTTCAATATGCCCAGAGAAAAAAGAAATGTCAACTAAAAGTTCTATGCTGAGTAAAAATATCTTATGATAGCAATATGAAGATTATTTTTTGAAACATGTAAGCTGAGTTTACATCAACAGGCCCTAACTAAAGAGAAATAAATAAATAGTAAATAGTATATAATGAGCAAAGTGATAACAGATGGACAATTTCAAATCTGGGATAAAAAAACATGATGGACACTAATGTGATAAATTTGTTAGTGAATTTAAACAAACATTAACTACTTAACATAGTCATGTCAGATGATATTTGCTTATAAAATGTACAAAACATCACGCCTGTAATCTTAGCACTTTGGAAGACACAGATGGGCAGATCACCTGAGGTCAGAAGTTGGAGACCAGCCTGGCCAACATGATAAAACCCTGTCTCTACTAAAAATACAAAAATTAGCTGGGTGTGGTAGTGCTAGCCTGTAATCCCAGCTACTTGGGAGGCTGAGACAGGAGAATAACTTGAACTCGGGAGGTGGAGGTTGTAGTGAGCCCAGATCATGCCACTGCACTCCAGCCTGGGAGACAGAGAAAGACTCCATCTCGACAAAAGAAAAAAAAATGTACAAACTCACAAGAAGATACAAGTCAGGAGATGGCTAAAAGTAGTTTATATGTTTTTAAGTCCTCATATTATTTAGAATGATGCTAATGATGCTGAGCAATTTTAGCCTTTTCCTAAGTAAAGTATGTTTTAATGTCTAGGGTAACTACTAAATAAAGCAGTATAATACTTCCCAGCTATTAGCAGAAAATATGAAAGGAAATTAAATTTCAACAATTCCGAAAAACAGAAAGGAATGAAAAGATGGTACAGAATATTTTGGAAATGGGAAGCTTGAAATAAGATGCTTGATCTAAATTCAAGTCTATCAGATATTATATTTCAATTAAAGTAATTGTAATAAACACTTCAGTTAATTAGGAAAAAAAAACAGCCAACTGAAAAGGATCCAACTACCTGTGATTTGTAATAAGTTTAAAACCTGATGATACAGGCATTGAAAGGAAACAGGAATGTTTTTCCTACTACTACATACTTTTAAGCAAAAGCATTTTAGATATAAATAATTTATAATATTAGTAACAATAAGTTAAATTCATCCATAAGTACAATATTTTTAAACTTAAAATATAACTAACAATGCAGTCTCAATATGTCTAGAAATAATGGAGATATCTTCAAGAAGAAACTGGCAATCACAACCACAATGAGAGGTGACATGTATTTTATATAAATCATAAAAAAAGAGTTAATGATATAGAAGACTTTAATAGTATAATTAGTATACTGGAACTACTGATATATAGATTATTCTATACACAGTTACAGAATACATAATTGTTTCAAGCTCACCAAAAATTATAAATATAAATAGCATGCAACTGTAAGAAAAATTAGAGGGAGTTCTATAGCCTTAACATGCTTATGGTAGAAAATATAAAATATGAACTCTAGTGAACTAAATATCTATCTTAAGAACTTCTAAAAAACAGAAAAATAAACCTTAAAAGTGTAATAAACAGGAAACAATAAACATAAGTATAAAAGATAATGAAATTAAAAATAAATATGCAACAAAAAGGATCAACAAACTCAGTTTTTTGAAAAACTGATAAAACAGAGAAACTTTAGTTACATTGACAAGACAAACAAAAACATAATAGGCACAAATGAATAAATATGAAATATAAAAAAGATATCACTACAGGTGCTGTAGATATTAAAAAGTTTTTAAGATTTAGAATAAACATCTTTAGACAATAAGTTTTAAATATTAGATGAAGCAAACCAATTATCAGGAAAACATAACTTACTAAAACTTCCCCCAAAAGAAACCTGACCTGTTTTATAACCATTAAAAAAACAGAAGGTCAAACATATTTTCACAAAGAATACTCCTTAGCTCATATATCTTCATTGGTGAGTTCTATAAAACAAATAATTACAATTTTAGATAGATTATGCAATTTTACGAAGTTAGAACGGGATTTCTTACTTTAACATTCTTGACCAGATAATTATCTGTTGTAGCTGTTCTGTACAATATAGGATATTTATCACCACCCCTGACTTCTACCCACTAAATGCCAAGAGTACCTTCACTACTAGTTGTGACAATCAAAACTATCTCTAGGTATTGCCAAGTGATACCTGAGAGGCAAAAATAAGATCCAGATGAGAGCTGCTGGTCTAGAATTAGCGTGATACAAATCTTGGCAAGGACATTATGTGAATGAAAAATATGATCAAAATGACTTATAAAAATAACTACTATCTAATGCAAATTGTTAATGACCTGAATATAACAAGATATGAGAAGCATGAAAACTATGACCAAGTTGGGTTATCATATTAAAGGTTGACTTAACATTAATTTATATTGATTAAAATTAATATGAATTCCTGAATATACAATTAAAAAATAATTATAGGACCTATTCAATAAAATCTGGAGGGTTGTTTATTAAAGGCCAACATGTATTAATGATAAAAAATATCTTGGCAAACTATGAAAAGGATAAAAATTTTAAACCTGATATAGGTATCTAGAAATAAAGACAGAGAAAACAGAAAAATATCATAAAACAAATATACTAGAGTGATTAATGTTGCTGTACTGAAAGCATTTCCTCTGAGGAAAATCATTTGTGATAGGACTTTTATCACAATTTCTATTTAGTCAGAATAATTCATTAAAAAAATAAATATAAAAGTCATAAAATTTGGAAAGGACAATCATTGGTAATATGCTTGTTGTATAAAAAAGCCCAAAAGAGACTGCAAGTAGAATGTTGACATTAATAAGAAAGTTTAACAAGATTGCTGACACAAAATTATTTCATTATTCCACAAGAAAATAAATTTCATAACTATATGTATAAAACAAATAGCTGGGAAAAAAGGAAAAATCTAAAACTAGCATTTGCAGTAGCATCAAAAATATGAAGTACCTTATGACAGATCTACTAAATGTGTTGCAAACCCTGTATGAAGAAAATTACAAAACCTGATTGAAAAACACTAAAGGACACCTAAACAAAGAAAGAAAAATTCTACATTCTTGGATTCTGCATTAGGAGATAAAATTATTGTAAAGATTTCGGTTATTTCCCAAATTCCTAAAGTTCACTATTACTCCAATCTAAAGTCCAACAGACATAACCATGGAATTTGACAAATTGATCCTAAAATATGTTTGTAAGGGTAAAGATCAAGAATAGCCAAATATTTTAAAGAGAGAGATTGAGGTTGGGGAACTCTCTATATATCACAACTCATTATAAATCTATGGTAAATAAGGTTGAAATAAATTTCACTACATTATGAAATTGTCATCTGGACCTGCCACAGCAGGGAAAGAACATGGGGAATTACTTACAAGGTCTTTAAATGCTTGTACCCAGAAATGAATGCCATTGTCCAAAGAAAAGACTAAGTCACATGGTCACATGCTGTTGCTTAGTTTTTTGTTTATTTTATTCATTTTTTTTTATTTATTTATTATACTTTAAGTTCTGGGGTACATGTGCAGATCATGCAGGTTACATAGGTATACACGTGCCATGGTGGTGGTTTGCTGCATCCATCACCCTGTCATCTACATTAGATATTTCTCCTAATGCTATCCCTCCCAATCCCCCCACCTCCTGCTATTCCTTCCCTAGCCCCCCACCCACCAGGCCCCTGTGTGATGTTCCCCTCTCTTTGTCTGTGTGTTCTCATTGTTCAACACCCAGTTAGCATTAAAGAGGTGAGGAAGTGTGATCAGCCTTATTGTCCGCTGAAGAAGAGGTGTCCTGGAAATATTGATGGGCACTAGTAACATCTATCACACCAAATGATGGCTAGTCTATGGATCAATAGGAGCTGTCATACACTGCTGGAGGAGATATAAATTGGTACAACTAATGTGATGAAACTTTGGCACTATCTAGTTAAATGAAACATGCTCATGCCTTTCAATGCAGCAATATCACCCTTGGTTCTATACTATAGAATGTTTCATGTGTACTAGGAGAAATTGCACATGAGTCTATAGAATCACTTTTCACAACAATGAAAATTTGGTTTGGAAACAACCAAAAATTCATCCACAATAGATAGTAATTTATCTATTCATGCACATAGCTTCTATAGTGAAAGTAAATGACCTAAGCCACCCAGATTAATGTGGATGAATATAATAAATACAACATTGAGGAAATAACAATGCATACAGCAAGATTCCATTCCTATTGTTTATAATAAGCAAAACTGTAAAAATATGTAAATATACACAGTACATATATATGTATGTATACTTATATAGTGACAAGAATATGTATATTTATATTTTAAAATATATACATAAATGTATGTGCATATATTTGGATACATTTAATAATTCAATTGTAAATATTTTCATTGGTAGAACTTTTCCAGAAAAGAAAGAGATTAATTACAACAAAGATCAGGATAGTGGCTGCCTCTTGGGTACAGGTAGGAGGATGTAATCGCTGATGCATGCAGGAGCTTCTTAGATACTGTTAGTATTTTTTTTCTTACCTGGTTGTTCTTTTAAAGTTGTTTGATTTATTATTAATATTGTCCCTCTGTGTGCATACACATATGTACAAATAAAATAATGTGTAAGAAATACGTGGGGTTTTTAAATAGAGAAAACAATAATAGAACAAGAAAAAGCACTAGGCAATAAATTATAAACAATACCAAGTGAGAATATTCAATCTAAAAATGTCAGAGAAGGGTGAAATGATTATGGGTTGCATTGGGCCATGGTTGTATTCATGAAGGAGCTAGGACTTGGCTGAAGCATTAAAGTAGGATAAAATTCTAATAAGTTGGGGGGAAATGGGGAGCTTGTTATATGGAAGTAGCATAAGAAGGAAAGGGCTGAAGGATAATTCAGTAGATGGTGAACAAGCAACATAGGCTTGAGTGGTTCATTTGTGTAGCGTGGTGGCAATGTCTTGTTTTCTTTATATCCGGTAGCCATTAATTACACTTCTTCTCAGTAAAGTATACACGAGGGTGGTGCAAAGTATGTGTCATTGCAAAGATATGTGGGTTTTCACTTAATCCTTAAGCTAAAAACATAGATGGTAAAAAGTGTAATTTTTTTCCTCAAAATATGCAGAAGATAGGCAAGGTAGAATTAGAGTATTAGAACAGGATAAAAGAGAACCTCAAGGTCTTCCTAAAATCTTTGAAATCGCTTAGTAGCAATGAACACACCAGAGTGACTGGAAGCATGGGCAGTGCAGGCAGGGGGTGGTGCCTGAGTTGTTGGTTACTGATATGATGAGACAAGCTCAGAAATTGAGACTACTTAGAAATTTTTATAGTGATTTCATGGAGTAATTTAGAATGTTTTAGCAATCTGATGGAGTAATTTGGTGTCTATTGAATAAAATAATTATAAATTGGGGTTTAAAGTTATATGTCAGTTTATTACGCATTTTATTTTGTCTAGGAATTTCCATCATTGGCCAGTGATGGGCAGAAAATTTTATAAAAAGAAAGAGATCCTTCACCACAGATTATATGAGAAGTGGCAATATTAGTTTATCCAGACATGAGGTCTACCCTGCAAAATACTTTGATGGCTAGAGTAGACCAAGAAAAAAATAAATATAACATTTGTGTAGCATTTCTGCTAGTGAATGCAGTGATGTCACCTTTTAAAAGATGAATTGTTTAATTTATTCTCATACAATATCTTGGAAGAATGCCTTTCCCTTGTCCCACACCTATATTATGTAATTGACTTTTTTTTTTCTGACTGCTCAAAAGAAGATTAATGTTAGAGATATTATCTTCCAGCCCTAAACTCTTAAACTTCCACCATTCCTGTTTTCTCTGAATCTCAGCATGTATTAACGGATACAGAACAGAGGAAGAGAATTTCTAAGTCATATATTTTTGATTTTGCCATTTCCTTGCTCTCAAGTCTCGTTTTTGTCCTCATTATACTGAGCATGATTTTTTTAGTAGCCAAAGTACTTTCACACATCCTCTTCTTTCTATATCTACTGCCACTATCTTATCTGCAAATGTCATTATCCTAGCTCAACCTTCTAGAATAACCACCAACATTAATTCCAGCCTACAAGTCCCTCTATTACTCTTTGTCCCAAATATAACTGTCAGACTTATTTTCCTAAAATGAACATGTAATTCCAGGCTGTGTAGCTCAAAACCCATCAAGGCTACCTACTCACTTGCTATTGATCAAGCAAAATTCCTCACATTTGGCAATCGCCATTCTCCACACTATGATCCCAACTGATCTTTCTAGTGTGATTTACGATTGTTCCCCATCACATAACATATGATGCATTAACAAACCAAATGATGTTCTCCAAATACAGCATAATCTGTGAAGCCTTTCCTACAGTCTTCAGTACCATATGCATCTCCCTCTTTTTACTTCCACGTTCCTCTTTTCTTCCACAGCACTTTGCTTGATAGACCACTTACCTTACTTCACATTATGTTAGAGTTATTGGTCATATAGCACAGTAGAATATTAATACCTTCCTGGAGGTGTTAAAATCCTCACATTGCCTGTGATGGAGGTTCCATGAATAGGAGTGCGTGATGTATGGAAAATTGAATTCCTCACTGCACATGAGGTAGACTTAAGCCTGCTCTCACTCATAACTACTTTTCTACTGCTATTGTCCACTCTAACATTTCCAAAATTTGCAGGCCTGTATATGATTTAGAGTTTGTTTCTCATGTATTTACTCATGCTGTTTTCTCTGGCTAGATACGCTTTAACTTTCCTTTGTTTATACAAATCCTACTTATCCTTCAATAACCTAAGTTCCAACTCTGCTATCTCTCATAGTTTGAGAGTCAGAAGTGATTTCTCTCTCCACAATCATTTCTTATTTCTAATAAGGCACATTAATATTGAACTAATATGTGAAATCACATATATCTCTTTTTCATAGTCACTTTGAACTAGTATTTTCATCATTTATTATTGTTAAAAGTTTGAAGTGCCTATGACTGGTCTGCCATATGATTAATAAGACAGATATAGGTGGCTGGGCATGGTGGCTCACATCTGTAATCCCAGCATTTTGGGAGGCCAAGGCAGGCAGATCACTTGAGCCCAGGAGTTTGAGACCAGCCTGGGCAGCATGGTGAGACCCCACCTCTAGAAAAAATACAAAAAGTAGCTGGGTGTGGTAGCATGTGCCTGTGGTCTCAGCTACTCAGGAAGCTGAGGTGAGAATCAACTGAGTCAGGAACTAGTCTGCAGCGAACTGGAATTATGCCACTGCACTCCAGCCTGAGTGACAGCAAGATCCTACCTCAATTTAAAAAAGAATAAAAAGAAGCAGATGTTGGATATAGTAGCTAAGAGTGTGCACTGTGGATCGAAGTTACGTGGGTTTAAATCTCAATTACGCTACATATTTGTAGCATAGGAGTTTTGTATCTTCTATGTGCCTCAGCCTTCCCTATGTGTAAAATGGAAATATTAGTTGTACTTAACCTCATACAATTGCTGTGAGGATCAAACATTAAACGAGGCAATGCAAGTGAAGCCTCTGGAACAGTGCCTGTTGTTTGGTATGTGCTGGGGAAATGCTGCCTGCCATTTTTATTCCTGGAGAATAAGGGTTTTGCTATTGTTATTGTTTTCTGTTTTGTTTTGTTTTTCTGTAAGAGCCCACATTTGTCCTACACATAGCCATTTAGCACCCCTCCTGTCCTAGTGCTGTGATATTTACTGGGGACACCAGGGTGAACAAGATAAAGCTCATATCCTGCTTTACATGTTTGAGCCTGTTATTTTCCTCAATGCCTGCCACCCTTATCATTTGAACATAAGAGGCTCTAGTATTTATAATATCATGAAGTGTCCAACCTTCCTTTAGTCCCATCCTCTCAGTGATGGAAAACAGAAAAATCCAAAAAACATGAATTAAAGCTCTAGGAAATCAGCATGATCTAGAAAAAATGTCCAGACTTTGAAATAAGAAAGACCTTAGCTCATTGTTCAAATCTACCATTTACCTGATGGCTGACTGAACTAACTTTCCTGTGTTTCAATTTTCTACTCTTTGAATTCATATAATTAATCTCACAATTTAGAATCATTGTGTAAATCAACTGAAATATATATTTAAAGTCTCTGGCACATAGTTACATACCCAGTGAAAGTAAAATATTATTGTTTTATGGAAGAGTATATATTTGTTATATATATCAGAGACTTTTGCAATAAAACACCTTAGAATACCTTCTACATATTCTGCTCCACTAAAATTAGATTCAATTATTTAAATTTAATTTATTAGAACATTAAGTAATTCAGAAACCCAATGAATTATGTGCTCATTAATAAATAATATTTAATAATTCATAATGAGGTTTAAATATATAAACTAATATCTTTACATAAAATCTCTATTTTCCTCATAAAACAAAAGAACTGCTATTTATAACATTATAAGAAAGTTAGTATCTTGCTCATGTTTTTATGCTAATCCCCTTCTCTTATTGTTCTCTCCTCAACAATGCCAGCACTCATGACTGGACTTAAAGTAAAGAAGTAGTAATCTTTCCCCAAACTGAACCCTGCATGGGACTGTGTGGAGAACTGGAGCAGTGATGTTTTTGCTGCTAATAGATGCTCAATCATGCTCTTGATTACTGGTGTCCATTGTGAAAGGCACTATTCTGTCACCATACTTAAAAAAAAATAAAGTTCTAAGCATGCTTAAGAAAAGTGTCTACTAAAAATATAATTATTTTTATTACCTATGCACTATTTTTATTAAAATTATTATTTTATTACCTATGCACTATTTTATTAAAATTATTTTTATTACCTATGCATTATTCGATATGGTAGCCACTAGCCACACAGGCTATGGAGTGGTGGTGTGCTAGTGAATGTTTAACAATATGCTCCCCAACCCCACCCTCAATCAGAAAGTGCTGCATTTGATAATTCTCTGGAATAAATACTCCCACAGTGGGCGATTTCAATCTACCATCAACTAGCTTATAAAATTTCAAAAATTTAACTAGTTCTTGTCATCCAGTGAGAGCTGCCTCCAGCATTCCACTGAGATGGTCAGTCCAAACTGAAATAGGTTTTAAGTATAAAATACACAAGATATTTTGAAGACTTACCACACAAAAAGAATGCAAAATATCTTGACATCTTTATATTCCACTAGTTTCTATGCGACCCCTAACTTCTATGATTACATGTTGAAATGTTAGTATTTTAGATACCTTGAATTAAACAAAACATACCATTACTTTTTTAATGTGACTACTAGAAAATGTAAAATTGCATATGTAGCTCACACTATATTTCTACTGGATGCATTAATCATGAAATAGCTTTAAAAAAATAAGCATATTGGCATTTTATATTTAGTTGATATATTTGTTTAGTTACCTTGGTGACCAAAGCGGGATAAAATTCAAGTTTCAAAAATCCTTAATATTTTTCCATAACTCAGAAAGTGACGTTCCAGATCCCGGAACAGTCTTGTGGTATGTTTCACCTCACCAAAAAAAAAGTGTCAAACACACACACACAAACGCACATATATCTTT
This sequence comes from Cacajao melanocephalus, assembly GCA_963573385.1. Taxonomy (NCBI): domain Eukaryota; kingdom Metazoa; phylum Chordata; class Mammalia; order Primates; family Pitheciidae; genus Cacajao; species Cacajao melanocephalus. Next base: position 32,666 of record CAUYLG010007532.1, read on the forward strand.
TTTCTATTACTTGCAAGATTCTGTTAGCATTAATTAGCACTTGAAAACACTTTATCTTTGACATATCTGGTAAAGATGGAGTCAGTGGAAGAATTTTAAATGTATAATGTGGTCTAATTGCATAACCCTAAGCACACCTGTAAGAAATAATGGTGGAAGCAAACTGAAAACTGCTGAGCATGGGCTGAATTCAGGGAAGTGTGAGTTTTATGGAGGTCTGTAATTGTAATTTTCCATCAGTTTTACTGATGACCTACAAATGTACTGTGTGTAAGAGTGAAAGAGCTTTGTGTTTCAGTAAGTTGATAGATGGGCTTAAAGGAATAAAAATGCATCCCACAGATGAGTTGCACCTTTAACAATGAGCAGAAGAAGGGCCAAGACACAAAAGAATTGGTTTAAGGTCAAAAAGAAGGGCCAAGACACAAAAGAATTGGTTTAAGGTCAAAAAGTCATAACTAGTAGATGACAGACAAGCCCGGTCAGGTTCCCATGCCTCACCATGCTTGTCAGGAGATATTTCTTGTAACCTTGTCCACACAAAAGGGTAGAATGATTTCACTCGTTAAAATTATGAATTTAAACTCAATAGCCCTTTCTCATTAGGAAGTCTGCGGGATCTGTCAAGTCATTACACATCACTTTTTATCATGCTAATGTACATACTCTTATTGTTATCCTTACAAACACGATAGTGTAAAGGTGCCAGTGGATAGAGCTCCAACTGGGTGCAGGAGGTAGAAAGGCATCATGGTGTAAGCATGACGGATTGGGGGTGTATCAGAAGTCTTCCTTCCAGTTCTGACTTTCTCACTAAGTCTCTGTTTAACTCTGGGCAATCCATCTAGACCTTAGGCTTCAGATTTTTCATCTATAAAACAGGGATGACAGTAGTTGCCTTATGTGGTGATTGTGAGCTTGAGTTCAACAATTACCTAAAAAGGGCCTTTGAAAGTGGAATATTTTACAGAGTGTGTTACTATTAAACAGCTTTAGAGAGTAAGTAAGCGCCATCAAAGGAGAGTCAAAAAATGTAACTGTCTCAGGAAAATCCACCTTTCAAGATATGTTCAGATAAATATTCATTGAGCAAGGCTGTCTAAAATTGAGAGTTCTCTGCAAAGTGTAAGAAAGGTTTTTAAAAAATCAGCTATTTCCCCTGCTCTTCAGAGCTTACAGTTTATTTAGTTTGAAACATGCAAATAAACATATAAAACAGAGGGCAATTCTCAAAAATGACTGAAACAACAGCATGTCTTTGTGAATTAGTTGAGTTCTCTTGCCACCTTTTTTATGAGTAAGAGATGAGACTAGGGTGTTATTCTGTGAAGGTTTAAGGAAGAAAGGAAGTCTTAGGCAGGGGATTAAGATATGTTTGGATTTACTCCTTAGCCACATTTGAAGGGAGCATTTCAGAATATTCCCACCTTGGCAGAGCAGTTTTCTCATCCTGTTTTCTGTCCAGAAATCCAAACATATTGTAGAAGTCTTAGGCAGGGTATTACAATATGTTTGGAAGGGAGAAGTTATAATAAAGAAATTGTAATAGCCAGAACCAAGGGTAGATGTTAGGGAGTCCGAAAAAAATATTAAGAATGTTCAGAGTCATGCATAAGAGTTTTTGACTGGTTGATATAATACTCTGGTATGTTAAACCAAGAAGCTTGGCTTGGATAAGCTGTTCAGTAAGGCGATATTGAAGCACCTGAGTAGAGTCATAATTTCAATAAGTGGAAGCATACGATGGTTGGGATCAAATATTGTAGAGCTGTGTAAGCCCTCTGTGAGAGAGTTCTGTTTGCCTATCTGTAAAGTAGAAGTTTCATTGTAGGATTTTAGGATTATGGAACAAAATTGGCTTCCCTATGTGTAGATGTTCAACATAGCAACTCTTATTTTACATTTAGATAGAGTTTTACAGTTTAGAAAGTGCTAAAATACTTTCTCTTATATCACAAACCTGATCTTCAAGAAGCAGGGCCTGAGAGGTTCATTGGTTGCCCAAGGACCAACATCTAGTAAATGGTGGTGATTGAGTGGGCATCAGATATTCTGGTTTTCTTTCCTTACCATTTGCTCTGACAGATTCAGAATCACTCAGGAGGGTTAGCAAACACAGAGGAACTTTATCTGTAGAATGAATGATGCCTTGAAAATGTGTTAAAAGCAGGCAAAATTGCTATATTGCCAATGAACAGATACTCAAGTACAACCTTCATCATTCGGAGAGCAGTAGCTCACAGTTTTGGTGGCTACCTGGTGAAGTCATGCCACAGCAGTAGCTCAGACATGTCTTACTGAAGAAATGAACTCAGGTGGTGGCAATAAGGCTGGAGAGGAGTAGGCAGATGCAGGATACCTTAAAGAGGAAAAAAGTTACTGTTGGCTGGGCACAGTGGCTCACACCTGTAATCCCAGCGCTTTGGAAGGCCGAGATGGGCAGATCATGTGAGGTCAGGAGTTCAAGACCAGCCTGGCCAACATGATGAAACCCTGTCTCTACTAGCCTGGCACAGTGGCATGCACCTGTAGTCCAAGCTACTTGGGAGGATGAGGCAGGAGAATCACTTGAACCTGGGAGGCAGAGGTTGCAGTGAGCCAAGATTGCACCATTGCACTCCAGCCTGGGCAACGAGAGTAAAACTCCATCTCCAAAAAGAGTGAAATTCCATCTCAAAAAAAAAATTCACTGTTGACTACAGAAACAACCATCCAACAGCAGGAAAACCAGGTTGTGAGATGTTGAGGAGAATGGTGAAGATGCTAGGGACAGAAGCTGGTTAAGATTACTCATTGAGGCATTTGTTTATTTTATAAAAGGTTGCCACCCTATTCAAATAGCACCTTATTTTTCCTAAGTATGCGCCCCATAAGACTTGAGTTAGATTTGGTTATCACAATGTGTTGTTAGATTACAAAATTTATTCGTGCATATATTCAATGAAAAATGTGCCAAGTACTCATCCTGTGCCAGGTTCTGCAGTAGGCACCCAGCATAAAATAATGTTAAAAAAAAAAACTGTGCTGCCACCCTCCAGGGCTAAGTTTCTATTCCTTCTCTTATTTTGGACCCTGCTCAAATTTATTCTTTCCATTTTCTACAAGGGAAGGAGTTCAGTAGTCCACTTCACCTATAAAATAGCAATTATTTATATCTTTTAGGAAACTTTTTTTTAAATTGTAAAATGTTCAGACATTTACAAAATGGAACACGGAGTGGTGGCTAAGCATTTAAAAATGGACAAGGCTATCACACAATGAGGTCGGAAAACAGGTTTATATTCCAACCTTGTGTTTTGTAGCTGTGTTGACTTTGGTCAACCACTAGAATTTCCTGGGCTCAATTATGACTTGAAGAATAAATCCTGTTCCACCTATATGACAAGGCTGCTATGAAAGTGAAATGAGGTGATATATGTAAAAATGGTTGAAAAGTATAATATGCTCTAAAAAGACATATTTGCGTATGTGCTAAGTATGTCAAAGTGTGAGAAACATACAATTTTAACTATAGAAGTAGCATTTACATAATTGTTTTTAGTCAGCTTCTGTGTTTTCTATAAGGACATAAATGATTACACTGCCACGAATGAACTGTGGTAATTTTGAAACTCTGTAGATAAATACAGGTAGGCTGAAACCTGCTTGATCAGTAGAGGAAAGTTTTCTCAGGAATATAAAATTATGCACACTTACTAGCTTCCTGGGAACAAAAGTCTTTATCTGTATATTAAGGCCTTTTTAAGTCGCTTGTATAAGGCAAAAGTTTTTCTTCTACCTAGTAATAAAAGATTAACAATATTATACCCAGACTGCTACAAGTGGAGAAGCAAACTTGGGAGCATTTTGTCTTTAGATGGAAGTTACTTCTGCTATTCTTGACTACAAGCTGTGCTTACTGTCATGTGAGTGAGGGAGGACCATGTCTAGAACATTTTAAATGGTAAAATCTTTATTGGCTCCCTGCCCTGGGAATTTCCCTGAGTCAGAAAATTGTGAAAAAATAGCAGTGGCAAGCTCGATGATACAGAGAAAAGGGCACAGGCTTTGGAGTTTGGCAGATGTGATTAAAAAATTATTCAGTGTTTTAATTACTGTTTTCTCTTCACTTCCCTGGGTCAACTATTTCTGGCATGTTAACTGAGCATACCTTCTTACATTTCATGCAATTGAACACATTTATATCTATATATTATATATAAAACACTAATAAACATACACTACACACACACACACACACACACACACACACACACGGAGAGAGAGAATATAATTTCTCCAGAGGAGAAATACTTGGTTGTTTTGTTTGATATTATTTTTCCACCATTCAGAACAGTGTCTGACACTAACAAGTGCTTATATTGGTTAATTTTCAAATAAGTTATTTTGCATTTTTAAAAAACTTAATGGCTAATAACAATAAACATTTATTTTTTACTAATAGATCTTTAGGCTTGCTGCAGCTTGGCTTTACTCCTGGTAGCCTTTTCTGGGCTCCGCTCCAGGTCAAGGGTCAGAGTCAGGTCTACTTTATATGTCTTCTCATTATGGGATCCAGGATTGAACATACTGAATGTCTTGTCCACTTAAGATCCATTGGTAAAAATAAATTTCATGGCCAAGTTCACAATCAAGAGCAGAGAGGCAGAGATGACTATTTGCTTAATAATACAATCTATCATAGTCACCCTCCTATTCACCATGCTTCCTCTATTTATCTTGTACACAAATATACTCACTTTATCTTTAAAGAAGAATCCCCAAACTTTCATCCAATTAGATAATCAGACTCAAAATTTTGCCTTTTACAATAGCATCTGCAACAATATTTCTAGATATGGCTGTTTTTAATCTGGAGAATTATAAACCAGGAAAAGGAGGAAGAGAAGGAGAGGAGGATAAGGAGAAGTTGAAGCAGAAGTATAAGGTGAATAAGGAGAAAAAGGATAAGAAAAAGGAGGAGAAAGAGGAAGAGAAGGAGAGGGGTAAGGATGAGAAAGATAAGGAAGAGGAGGAAGATAGCAGTGGAAGAGGAGAAAGGAGAAAAACAACAACAAAAAAAATAAGAGCAATAAGTTGTTTCCCTCCATACACACAATTAATATACAAAGGGGGAAACAGGAGCAGAGAGCTTAACCATAATGGAGACTGATTCAAAAAGAATTCTAAGCAGCACGAGAAGTTACTGGTCCATAGCAATTCTGAAATTCCCCTGAGGAAATGTTGTATTAGTCCCTGGGGACAGAAAATATTCCTTCATTAGGCTTTCAGAGTAATAGGATAATTTTGAGGGAATGGAAAAAATACATAACTTCAACTTGTAAAAATTATCCAAAAATTATAGAATTTAACTCTTATTAACATATAGTATGATTAAAAATAATTTACTTATTTAATTTACAAATAATACATTTACTGAGGCCCACACATTTTTTTTTCAATTTTTAGAGATATTGCTTAATAAACACAGTTTGAAGAACCATCATATAAGATCAGAAGAACCTCCCTCTATTTAAAGATACCCCAATTGAACTCCAAAATCCAAAATTGGTCTCAAGTTAGGTAGTGCTGTGATTTGAAGTCTTGCTAGTCATATAATCTATTTGTAATCCTACTATTGTATCTAAATATCTCTTCACACATTTTTTAGTTGTTATATACTGAAATTATATATATACACATACACACACACACAATCTGGGAGGGTGAAACCGTTCAACCCTTAACAACCATTAATACTCGATTATGAGTATGTATGTTGTTTCTCTAGCCAGCAGGATTCTTGGAGAACAGAACACCTAAAAGTAATGTTTCATAGATATTATGGGAAGAAAAGTACAACCAGGAGAATGTACAGTCACCAGGAGATCCAACCTCGCCCCAAACTATAGTAGCAAACTCTGTGTGCTACAAGATGACAGATGAGAACTAAGTACCAGTAAGTAGGGTAAAGCGGGGTTAAGAGTAAAAGGAGAGGCAAACGAGCCAGAATTGAGAAGCTGTTACAAACATACTTCTTCCTGACTCTCAGTCTGCTCATCTGGTCATATTTTCGACTACCATCTGATGTTTCAATGTCTACCACTGTCTAACTTAGACTCGGGGTTTATTCTTTCTAGGTAATTGACTTGGGGGAGCTAAACTCCTGGAATATCTTAAAGTGTTTCGTAACTGAAGGTGATTTTGCCCTCAAGGAAAATTTGGCAAAGTCTGGGGACACTTTTGGTTGGCACAGTTTGGACGGTGTGTTACTGGTATCTAATGGGTAGAAGTCAGGCATCCTGCTAACATCCTGCAATGCACAAAACAGTTCTTATGACAAGGATTTCCTGGTCCAAAATGTTGATACCTCCAAGGTTCAGAAACCCTGCCTTAAAGGTGACAGGTAATGCCATTAAGACTGGCCCATGGCGGGAGGCAACATCAGAAATGTGTATGTTCACTCAATGACTCCCTGTTTACTTTTCTAGGCCAGAAACCTCAATCCTATGAGCAGCCAATCTGTCCCCAGGGGAGTCTGAAATCTCGCTGATTCATCACCAACTAACCATCTCACAATAGCAAGGAAATTTAAGACCAGCTCTATGAAAGGAAACATAAATCTGCCCTTTCCATCGGCCTTAAAGAAACAGAATTTAATGATCTCAGCAGGGGCCTAATGAGCCAGTGTCCACATCAAAAAGCTGCTCTGTGTTTGACATGTTTGACAGCGTGTTAGGAGAAAATAGGGGAAAAAATATACATTGGAAGACTAATTGAGCACCGCAGCTGAGCAATCTATGGAAGTCTTGTCTTCTAGCTAAAGGTTGTTATGCTTCGGTGGAGCCAGAGACAGACCCTGCCATGAGAATGTCACTCTTCTACATGGAAAAATATGACTTTAAACATAACAAAAGCTGGGAGTATCTGAGAGGCATGACGGTAGTTGCAATAACTGCTGTTAAAGAGAACCATTCAGCTGCAGCTAACAGTCTGACTTTAATGTAAGGTAAGACAGATATCAAAAGCTACCAGGGGCTTCATGTTCTCCTTTGTGACTGGAAAAGTAGGGCTGTGGTATGTGGGGCGACCATCACAGAGTGGATCCGGCCAGTCCCATGAGAGAAGGTCATTATGCAACATTTCTGGGATGATGAGGGGCTCTGAGTGCAGACTCTATCCCCACTAATGTGGCTGCCGCATGTGACAACAGAGAAAGGCATCAAGAGAATACGAGGGAATATCAACCACCACCAGGACAGGTAGGAGAAATAAGATTCTGAAACAGCCTCAGGTAATGCACCCTAGCTCTGGGCTGCTGGAAAATAACTGAAGTTAGGAACTAACTGAATGTGAAAATTAATCTGCCAGCTGCCTGATGCCTTGTTATTTAGCATCTCTCAGTCACAGTTGTCTTATCTTAAAAATGGAGATACTGGGTCAAGTGCAGTGGCTTATAACTGTAATCCCAGCACTTTGGAAGGCTGAAACAGGAGGACCACTTGAGGTCAGGAGTTCAAGACCAGCTTAGGCAACATAGCAGAACACCATCTTTTTTTTTTTTTCTTGAGATGGAGTCTTGCTCTGTTCCCAGGCTAGAGTGCAGTGACACAATCTGGAACCTCCACCTCCTGGGTTCAAGTGATTCTTCTGTCTCAGATCCCAAGTAGCTGAGACTACAGGCACACATCACCACACCTAGCTAATTTTTGTATTTTAGTAGAGACGGGGTTTCACCATGTTGGCCAGGATGGTCTTGATCTCTTGACCTTGTGATCCTCTCACCTTGGCCTCCCAAAGTGCTGGGATTACAGGTGTGAACCCCCATCAAAACATTATCTCTTAAAAAAAAAGTCTGGGTTGGGGGATGGTGGTAAGGAGAAATACTAATAGCCTTCACAGAGTTACTGTAAGTTTAACAAAAATTGTTCATGTAAATTACTTAACTGAAATAATCTATAAGTCTAACACACAGTATACTCTTTTTATGGAAAATTTGTGAATACATGATTGAAATAAGCTAAGATTATAAGTAGGACTTAGATAATAGCCCAAGTATATGAGGAAAGACTTTTCTGACACCATCATCCCATCTAAAGTTTGCTATGGCACTTAGAACACTTTATTTGTGAAATGAATCCCTCAGTTTAAAGCACCCAAGGTCATCCTTAAAATGTGGGCATCTACAAAGAAGTTGACCTTTTTTCATCTACTAAAATCTATAGAAGTAATTTTGAATAAATTAAGAGATTATGAAAAAATACTAAATGTTGGAATTATCAGATCTGCAATCTCAACCTTAAGCATAACTGACTGTGTAACCTTGGCCAAATAACTTCACCTGAGTTGTTGCACCTTTATCTGTAGTTAAATCCAATTCTAACCAATCCTCCAATTCTTAAAGGCATTATAATAATCAGAAGGGATATTGGAGGCATACACGTATTGAGAACCTCAAAGTGCTACATTAACAAATAGCAGCATTCCTAATACTATTATCCAATATGTTATACCCACATACATGCAAGATACAGAGTGTGCACTAGTAATAAATTTATATTTTAATGTAAACAAAGATGGAAAAAGACAAATCACTTAATTGCCAGCATCAGGATGCAGAGAATAAGCAACATGAAACAGCATTATTCAGGAACACCTTCTAGAAATGAGTATCTTGAAAGAAAGAAAAATAGTGGAATGGTAGGCCATGAAGCAGGACTTCCCAGGAACACATGCTAAATTTTGGTCACAAGTATTGACCCTGGGAGGTTATATTTACTTATATATTTATTCCTTACCTTCCTGAATTGGCTGTCATAAACCTGCAAAAAGAGTTCAAATGATCATCCTTTATATTTATTGCTTTGTTTCATATATTTCTTAATTACTCATAATTACACATTATTAAAATCTGGAAACAGAAAGTTACTGAGTCAGACTGAAAAAAACAATGCTGGATCAGGAGTGTTGGGAGCCAGCTCTGAAGTGAATTAAGACTCAATATGTCTCTGCTAATAGAAGCTGAAGCAGGGCAGTGGTCAGGAGCCCTACTATTAAATGGAACTGCTGTGGACTCCACTCCACAGCAGTGGCATCGCCGTTAGAACCTTGGAGCTCAGATCAAATTCTGTCGCTGGAAGTCTAGAATTCCATGTAGGAGCTTGGCTACAGGGCAGTAGAAAAAAAAAAAAACTCTAGTATTTATTAAGTATTGGCTTCTCGCCATGTGGTAAGCCAGCTGCTATGCCATCTTTACATTAGAATAGAATAAAATGCTTATCATGCACATTTTGCAAAAGAGAAACTAGATACTTGAAGAGAATCCAGAAACCCAGGTAGAAAGTGGCAAAGTCCATGCTCTTTCACATGTATATTTTTTAGTACCTTGCACTTAGTAAATGCTTAGTTAGTACTATTTTATTGGGGAAACATTGAATTCAGTTTTACTAATGATATTGTCAAAGAGAAACATGCCCCCGTGCACTCTCATTTTCCCCAACGAGGCTGTGAGTTCTGCACCTTCTTCTCTTGCATCACCATCAGCATGACGGCCACAGGGTAGAAATTTCATAATCACATTTAAATTTTAATAAAACTTAAATGAAAATTTGATATGCCTATTTAATACATATATGTCAGAAAACTGTTTTCATCTGAAACCTCCCAAATACATAAGAAAAAAATCAACACTTTTTAAAGTGTATGTATCTTCACATTAGATGTTCCTTTCTTTTACATATGAAGAGAATATTTTACTTCACCTTTAAAGTGTTTCTCTGGCAATTCCCATCAGCTCTCATACCACTTCTCCCACTCTATCCTTTTCCATCTAGCAGGTCTGAGGCTGACTGACCCATTCTACATGGGCAATTAAACACGCACAGATCTTCTCTTCAGGTTCCTTTGGTAATAAGCCTCTGGGATACTCTACCGTCCTCACCCACCCACCCACCTACCTACACACACACACACACACACACACACACACACACACACCTGAAATTCATTCACACTCCAAAGACTAGAAGGCAGAGACATTGGGCAGTGAAAGGTCTAGCTGTTGGCACTGCTGCTGACCCTCCAATCTTGAACTCAGAAGCAGAGAACAGCAATACCAACAGACACAGCACTTCCTTTGCTTAAATGGAAATGCAGAGACCTCTCACAAAAAGAAAGAAACAAATGAGAAACACATATGTATAAAACATGCCTCATAGTCCTGAACTCAAAGAATCACAGGACTGCATGGTTTTATTTTTAACCTAGATTCTCTTTTGTAACTGATGTCACACTGCTGTTTTGTACCATAATACGTAGAATAAAAGAAAATGCTTGCTACCCAGGAGATATAGATCAGCACAGAAAGCCCCACGGACCTATTAAATGTTGCCTTTAATCACATTAAATGGGAAGGAGTGACATAGCTCATCACAGAAGACCAGGTTTTTCTTTCCATTTCTTTAAATATATGTGAATGTACTACAACCTACGGTAATGTACATTCACACTTCTGCATGCAACATATTTCACATCCATTTTAATGAACCCCACTGGGCATTCACATTCTTTTGTTAAGCTGGAATTGGACTAGAATGAGGGATTCCCTAAACATCAATCTATAAATTGAATGTCTATTGATGGCCAAGCTGAACCACTTGCCAGTCTCTGAATATAGCTCCTACCTCTTGCACCTGCTGTTCCTTAAAACTCCATTTCACAGCTTGGCCTGGTTTTATGTAAGGCATTGTTCATTTCAGGTCTTCTTTTCTTCCAGAAGCCCTCCCTGGCCCATTTGGTATACAACTCATTTTCCCTCCCATTTGTATCATTTATATCATTTGTTTATTTCTACTTAACATGTCTTTTCTCCATCTTCTTCTTTAAGCTTTCTATATACTCTATTCCCCCACACCCAACTCTACCCACCCCCCAACACACACACACACACACACCCCTAAGCTCCCAAAGAACTTGGACTAGCATTCATCTTACTTTTTTTTATTTGTATTTATATATATTTTTAAGACAGAGTCTCACTGTGTCACCCAGATTGGAGTTCCAGCGGCATGATCTCGGCTTACTGTAGCCTCTATCTCCCGGTTCAAGTGATTCTCGTGCCTCAGCCTGCAGAGTAGCTGAGACTATAGGCATGTGCCATTGTGTCTGCCTAATTTTTGTGTTTTTAACAGAGACATGGTTTCACCAAGCATTCACTTTCTATCTTTAGTGTGTAATACACTGCCTAGCTAATAGTAAGTGCTTCTCAAACTGAAAAAGTAATACATTTATGTTTGTGCCTCTATATGAGTAGATTTTTGGAGAAATAGTAAATTTGGGCAGATTTTATATTGGATTGGGAGGGGCTAAGAATAAATAAAACAGCTTTTAAAAAGTGGAAGAGGTACAGAGTTGTAAACTCTTTTGCTTCCATTGCGAAACAGTGCCAAGAGAACGTAAAGATTCATACTACAGACAGTGACTGCTCCATGGGCTGGACCAAGAATAAAACCTTGTGATTATCTATCATATGGATTTCCATTGTCATGAATGTGCTATAACCAGATCAGCAAATTTTCACCAAGGCTTACACTCTCAAATAAAGACAAAGCTTTGTTATATGAAACTTTTGTCAGAATGGCCTTTACTTTTACAGAATTTTAAAAGAAAGGATAATGTATTGTTCTCTCCTGCACCAACCCTTCATTTGATTCATGAGGGTGAATAAGGCAGCTTTCTATTACAAGCTCTTACTTAGCAGATAAATTCTTGCTTATCTATTGTCCCAAATGAATCCCATGAGCAGAACAAATGCTGTTCAGTGAGCAAGAAAGCTCTTTGAGATACAAGAGAGAGCTAGAAATACGTAACTGTGGCATTGTCAATGGCTTTGGCTTTCCTCAATTGGATACTCTAGCTCTTACCTCAAACAGATGAAAGCTGAAAAAAAAAAAAAATGACTCAGACACTCAAGCAAAGGAGAAAGTCTAGTTACACGCCTCTGAGTGGTTATCTATGCACAAACCAAGAACTGGCAGTAATCAGAATTGGCATCCTTGCTGATGATATGAGCACTGAAACAAGCCTTCCTTCAAAACACCTTCCTAATCTGCTCATTGATAACTCATGCCTATAGTTTTTTTTTTGTTGTTGTTGTTGTTGTTGTTTTAGGAAGAATAGGTTATTCCTTTTATTAGAGACAAAGTTTTCACTGGGAAATTACTCTGAGAGAGGAAGAATTCAGAAATTTAAGTTTATAATAAATATGAAAACAGAATAGGGGTAGGATTACAGGAGAATAGTGGCTGGCTGGATTGAGAGCTCTTGATCCACAGAGAGAAGATTGGGAATGAAGTCCAAATTTAGCAGGAACTGTAAAACTCTTTCACCCTGATTTTCTCCATCCTTAAGCGACTGTTCTCTAGCAAAGAAAATGCCTGCTGCAACATTATAGAGCTTAGCAAACTATACATCCACCTCTAAAATTGGCTGCCGCTGTACAAAGTTAAATATTAGTCTGGACATGTGTTCACAACTCTTATGTTTTTATGCTGAAAGTAGATCATGACTTTATTTTTAATATTCAACTGTTGTGGTTTTAATTGTATTTCCCAAAAGAACATATTAAAATGCTAACCCCCAGAAAACTGTGAATATGATTTTTTTTTTCTGAAAATAAGGTCTTTGCTGATACAATGGGGCTAATATAAGGTCATATTGGATTAGAGTGAAGCCTAAATTCAATGACAAGCGTCCTTATAAGCAAAGATTCTTACAGAGTTTCTTAGAGTGTCTTTGTTTATAGATAGAGGGACACAATCACACAGGGAAGAAAGCCACATGAGAAAACAGACAGAGATTTGGGTTAGGTAGCTGCAAGTCAAGGAAAGCCAAGGATTTCCAGGAGCCACCTCAAGCTAGGAAGAGGCAAGAAAGGTACTTTTTTGGTGTCTTTAAAGGATCATGGACCTCGTGACACCTTGATTTTGGACTTGAGAAAACAAGAAGTATTCTTTAATCAAGTGAACTAAATATGGCCTGAGAAGGACTCTGTACCTCTATATTTGAGTCCTTGTGGACAAACTGCAACCTAGCTTAATACGTAGACAAGATTTTAAAGCCTAACTTAGGAGTATGCACCTGTGACATTAGCTGAGTCTTGGCCAATCGCCATGGCCATACCTCAACCATTTACGTACTGTTGAGTGTTCAAAGTGTGTTCAAATAAGGCAAATGCCAACTTGTAACCAATTCAGCTGTTCTGTACCTCACTTCTGATTTCTGTATGTCATTTCCCTTTTTGCATGTATAAATCCTCCACCACATGGCTACGCTGGAGTCTCTGCGAATCTGCTGCGATTCTGGGGCCGTCCTATTTGTGAATCATTCATTGCTCAAACTCCTTTAAATTTAATTTGGCTGAAGTTTTTCTTTTATCATCTTGAAGTTTCTGTAATTCAGTGGCACTTACCTTGGGCAGATAAGAGGTTATGGTTTCTTGAAAGAAAAATATGGTTCAAGGGAAAAGCAGTGCTGAAATAGTCTTTCCCTCTTTTACTTACTGCATAACCTGTTTCATTTCTACTAGTGGTCCAACAATGTCACTTTCTTCTTGGACTTTAAATCCAAAATATTTCAGGAGTTAGGCTAATCTAACACTGTTAAATACTTCAAAGGCTTTAGGAAAGAAAGTTAGGCAAGGAACAGGAAAGCCAAATATTGCAGGCAAAGTCAGTGACATGGGGTGGGCTTTCCAGACCCTCTGGCCTCCACCGTAGCAGTATCTTTATGTGAGAAAGCTTGAAGTACTCACCACCCCAGCCTGAATTCCCGGAATCTGAGTGCACTGTCATTCCTGCTAGCCCTGCTACAAAACACAGCACGGAGGCAGAGACCACTGGAAGAGTGAAAAAGGCTTAAGAGTCCCCGGAAGTTTCCAGACAAATAGAAAGGTTTTCTTGTTTTAAAAAAAAATGCAAATTGTAACGTCTACTTAATATTCTGCAGAGAATCCCAATGCTATACATAAACTATTTACACTTAGACTTGTGTTTAGGTGCATAATTGTGTTAATATGCGAACGGGCAGCTCATCTTTCTTGTTAAATCTCCCCCTACATTTTACAGCTTTACAAATGTCAGGCCAGTAGGCCATAATTCTCCTGTTGAGGACCTCATTACCTATAAAGTATTCATATCTGCCACATAAAAGATGCAGGTGAGACACAGATTCAACAATTAACCCATACATCTTTATCTGTCTGGCTGGTCTTGCCTATTTTTTTAAACAAGAATTACATTTTCTCAAGCCTGTTTCCCTTTATGTTTCATTTGTGAGATGAAACTGCCAGTCACAAGATTCATTTCTTCTTGTTCAGGAGGAACCCCTTACTAAAAATTATAACAATAATTGTGATAATCCAGGTAAAATTCTAAAACTAAGAAATCTTTACAGCAGTTATAGGAGCAGGAGGTTTCCAAGTTCCTTGGCTTGTTCCAGGCAAAATTGCAAAGCAGGGGAGGATTACCCTGAACTTCCCCAGGCTCCTCTCTCTTCTGCTGTACCCACCCCTGACACAAGCAGGCCACCTGGAGGTCCAAGACTTGCCATACAGGCCCACCCCTCAGGGCAATACCCTTAGCTCTGGGTCTTTTTATCTCTGTCTTTCTTTGAGGGAATCTGCTATTACTTCAGAAATCAGGAACTAATGTACCCTAGCGTGTTAATAACTAAAATCCTTGGTTGTTGAGGTGAAGATTAATACTGGTTCCAGATCTGTGCCTGACACTATTGCACATCCATTAGCTCTTTTAATCCTTATCATTACTCCAGAAAACAGCAAGTGTCTCCCTTGTATTTCAAACGTGGAAACTGGGAATCAGAGAAACTAAACAACTAGCCCAAGTTGCCCAGTGCTCTATGGGACCTCAAAGCTAAGGCTCGTTCCACCAAACATTTCCACCGCTTCTTCAAAGGAAGTCTCAGCATCGCTCCTCCAGCTCAGGAAAGTGAACAAAAGTCTTTTGTGTGGCAGCCTAGCAACTATTTCTTGATTATTTTCTCTTCAGGAGTAACATGCTAACCTGAAATAAGTGACCTTGAGAAGTGAAATATTTTTCTTGCCATATATGGGCCTTTGTTCCCCAGTAGTCACGGAGAATAACAAATCAAATCCTCATTTGTTTCTACACTGAGGGTGATGGGGAAGGGATGCTGCTTTCCTGGGATTGTATAAATGTATAACTCAATTCAATTTACATTTCTAAAATGAATCAGCTAAGCACACTTCTGTATTCAGCCTGAATGTGAACAGGTTAATTCCCAAGGGAACACTTAACAAGAATCTTACAAACAACCCCCAAAGAAATTAGAATGTAAGTGTCATTTTTCTGACAACACTCAAGTCTCCAGGATAAAATCTACAATGTCTTATATCTATTAAGGCAATTTACTACCAGCTGGTTCACTTACCTAGGTTCTTTAGATTTTCGAAGGACAACTTTCAGTCACTTTGCCAAAAATATTTTGTCTGAAGACTCTTTTTTTCCCCTCTCTGAGGAATGTGGTTAGTTAGGTAAGTAATTCATCCAAACATGAAATGAATTGAAAATAACCTTGCTTAATTTGACAAATCCCTTAAAAAGCTACTAAACGTTCACTATAGGTCATGTAGTAGAACAAGTGATCACTACAGATGTTCCATATACTGAAATAAAATAATAATCATGCCTTCAAATATGTATAATATTTTCAAAGCATTATTATTAACAGTAGCAGCCATATAATGAGTCCTAAACATTTTTGAAAGGTTATTTCATTTAATTATTACAGGTACCTTGATAAGTTGTCATTAGCTGCACCTTAAAACTGAAGGAATTCTAAATCACATAGTTCATCATCATGAACAAGCTCAGATTCTGAACCTAGTCCATCTCATTCCTAAATCCATGTTCTTCATTCTGGCCATGTATGACCCTCTCACTTAAAAGACATCATTCCATCTGTTTCTCAGGATAAGCTAGTAAGAGCCATGTGAGAACAAATGATTGTCCCCATCTAACAGATAATTGCTCTATGCTGTATGATTCATGAAAGAAGAAAGACGAATGCCTGGGGCTTTTGTTTCCAAGCCTAAGCTTTCTTTCCCAGAATGAACCACCCACCTGAAATGTGACTTGGGCTAAGCTGTGCTCCTCAAGCTCATTCTACAACCTGCCTCTAGTAAAACCCAGGCCAGAAACATTTTGAGTTCCACAGCTCAACATATTGAACACTTTATGGCTTTGAATTATGAGATACAAAAAGGTGATCAAACAAGACCACATTTACTCACCCATACAGAAGGACATCATCTATGTAATAGAGTCTAAAGGTAATGGGGTGATGGTAAATTGGCTTTCCAAGAAAAGCCCTGATCGGTGTGGTTTGCCAGTTCCCATTGTGTAAATACTCCCACCATAATCAACTTTAGGCTACCACCGTGAGGTTACTAGACATGGAAGAAGAAAGAGGTGTATACAAATTAGTTTTTGCAAACCAATGGAAACTGGCCCAGCACACTACCACCAAAGCCGTTAGAAATCATCAGGAACTCCGAATCTTTCTCCTGCAAAAGCATCTTGTTGAGTCAGTCATCTCCATTATCTTTACAAATGTAAATATTCTAGAAAGGATGCAGCAGAGTTCCTATGATATTAGATTTAAGGTCAGTGGTCTCTTTGGTGCCAGTTTCTTACAACAAATGAAAAAGAAAGTGAGAGGAAAGCAGCACCAATAATGAGTAGGAGACACGAGACAGGTATGTTTTACTTTACAGGTCAGTAAAAGAGTAATCAGACTCAAGAAAGAGACCCCAGGCATACAGGTAAAAAAAAAAAAAAAAAAGACAGACAGACTTGAGAGTGGAAGAAAACATCCATAAAAAAGGGGAAAGTGCCTAATTGCAAGTAACCATAACAAGATCTTGGCCCATGCAGTAAGCCTGGGAGTCAAGGCGCCACCAGTCACGTTTCAGGTTGGCAGACTGAGGAAATCGAGCCAGGACACCTGGGATTTGTTATCTTGCAGATCAGCCAGGCAGCTTAAAATTTCTTTTTTAAAAAGTGCTTTCTCACATGTTCCAGGCTGGCTGGGCCTTCTTTCAGGCATGAGAGCCTCTGACAGAGGCCAAGTGAAAACTCTGTCATCCCAGAAGGTATAGAAGATTCCCACAAAACAATCACTAGGGTCATTCTTTATAATCACGCAACTTCTTTCTAATTTCCCATCCCTTGTCTGGTCCTGATGTTTTCCTCTCACATGGCATCTGCATGTCACCTCCATGCCATGGCCAGCTCTCAGTGCACAGCCAGTGTACAGTGGATACAGCCTCATCCTCTGAACTCTGCCACATGCAGTTGTTTGGGTAGAAGGGCCAACCAAGATCAAGGAGATCACACTGTGTCTCAGCAGCTCTTTGTTAGTCTAATGGAAACTCTGGGCAAATAAACCATGATTTAATGAGAGAACATAAAGAAAAAGGAGAGGCAACAAGAGAAGAGAGTAAATGACTCAGTTTGCTTTTTTATACATGTCTGACACGCAGCCTCTCCACCCTCTGGAGAACCCAAGAGCCGGTTCATTTGTCAGTCCTCCTTCCCTAATAGCCTGGGTCTCTCCTTCCTAGAAGTTACTATTTCCAAAAGAGGGCCTCATACCATCACCTCCAGAGCAGATGGTCACTAATTGCCACAAGTAAGCATAGACCACAACAGATACATCTTGTAGCTTTGAATATCATTAATTTCAAGAACACCAGGGGTACCCATCCCCAATTAGTGGAGTGTGTGAAGCTGGGAGCACAACTGAGGGAGCCATGCCAGGCAAGCCACGCAGGGGGCCAGATTCCCATCCTGCAGGCCTCAGACCAGATAGGAAAAATTCAGGAAGCCACTTAACCTTGTTGCCTTTGTTTTCTCATCTGTAAAACAGTGGGTAATAAAATCTTTCAGCTTTCTCACTGGGTTTTATGTGAGTGAACTAATTAATGATTGTATAAAGCCCAGTACAATGCAACATGTAATTGAAAAGTTTAATCATCGAGGTAATAGTCCAATAATAGTAGGTTGCAAAGTAGTGATAAATAGTGCTTTTAAAATGCAGCTATTACCATTTTGATATTTTCTCTCTGATCTGCATTTTCAAATTAGAAACATATAATTTCAGTTTTATTTCCATTTTTATAATATTGTTTAATTCCTACAAAGCTACTTCCTTTATTGTTTTCGCTGTGATATTTCAGGCAAGCAGAGAATTGCTGTAGATTCCAGTAATAACTAGATGTTCTAATTAAAAGTTCTTCCAGGAGTCCTAATGGCAAACAAGTTGGTCAAGAATCTGCCCACGTCTTACACAGCTGGAGAACTCTTTGCATTTTCCAAATTAGATAAAAAGAAATTTCCCCAGTCATAATTTCTTAGCCCTTTGGCCTTGTTGCCATTCCAGTAAGTTCATATTTTGCCTTTCCCAACTTCTAAGCCTTTGAAGAAGCTGTTTTCTCCACCTAAAACGCCCTATTCCCTCCTTCATAGAAGTGCTTCTTTCTAGAGAATTCCTACTCCTTTTGCAAAAAGTAAACTAAGCCTCACTCTATGACACCTTCCCTGACACCTCTAAGAAAACCTAGGATTCTCTCATCTCTGCAATCCCTTTTGCTCTTACAGGTGCCTCCATTGTTGATATTTTCACAGTGTATTGTTTGTGTTGTTAACTATTTGTTCACTCAACAGATGCTAAGCAATTTAAGAACCAAATTGCCAGCCAGGCATAGTGGCTCATGCCTGTAATCCCAGCACTTTGAGAACCCAAGGCGGGCGGATTACTTGAGGTTGGGAGTTCAAGACCATCCTGACCAATGTGGAGAAACGCCATCTTTACTAAAAATACAAAATTAGCCAGGTGTGGTGGCACATTCCTATAATCCCAGCTACCTGGGGGGCTGAGGCAGGAGAATCACTTGAACCTGGAAGGCAGAGGTTGCAGTGAGCCAAGATCGCTCCATTGCACTCCAGCCTGGGCAACAAGAGTGAAACTCCACCTCAAAAAAACAAAAAAAACAAAAAAACAAAAAACCAGAATTGCCTCTTCTAAATTGCACCTCTCCCTTTCCCAGTACTATGAAGCATGAAGGGCACAATGTAAGTGTTCAATAAATTTTATGGTAGTGATCAGTAAAGTACAAATTCATTAAGTGCATTATTAATTTAGTAACGATTTTGTCACGTGTGTCTAAAAAAACATGGTTTTAGGAAATATTCTCACATTTGATACAGTTAAGGACTGTCTCATGCTCAAAATTCTAGCTTTACAAAAAAAGTTTTCTATGACTTGGTGCCTGCCCACTTTTCTAACCTCAAAACCTATCACTGCCCTCAAGACGACACCTACTGGAATTGCACCAGACTTCCTGTAGATTCCTAAATCATCCCGGCTGCATCAGGCCTGTGCCTGCATACCTGTCATTCTGGAATGGCCTTTCCACTCTGCTTGATAAGCTTCTATTCATCTTTCAGTTTGGTTATTATCTCCTGTCTGTGGATGCCCTTAACACATTATGTCCCACCTTACAGATGGGTGCTTTTATTCTTTGTTCATCCCCGGGGTCTTTACAAACCACCACCTCACTTATCTTAAAATCCTAAGTGCTGTATATACCTCCTGGCCTTCAAGCTGGGAGTTTCTTTGAGATAAGGACAGTGTTTGATTCTGACTTGAAAGAGCAGATCTTATTGCAAAGCCTGACACATAGTTAAAGCTCAATTAGTAGTTGTCAAATGAATGAACGAACTGGTAATAGCTCTACCTATTACACAGGCTGACCGAAGGAGATGAAAATTGCAGAGTTCTTATTGTCTACTCTTTAACCACAAGACATCAAATTTTATATTTCTCTCGTTTTTTTGTGAGATATATTGGAATAAATACTGAACATATTTTGACTAAATTTGTATTACATTATTTTCCTAGGACAAAAATATGTCTGTGCACAACTCTTCCTTTATTTATTATGCCTCCAAATACCCCACTATACAATCTTACATTACCCTCTGTCTGCCCATGTTTTAGACTCATTCCCCAGACTGTCTTAAGACTTACTTCTTGCCTGCACAACTATATGCTACAAGAGGAAATTTCCCAACCACATATGAAAACTGCCTATCTCATTTGCGGCTGAGAGAGCTTGGAGGAGAGTAAGTGATTGTGAGTATTCAAGAGTAAACTCAGTACCTGTTAAAGTTTACAGAATCATAAAGACTGAGAAGAGATTTATGGCTTGGATAAGAGTTTAAAGTCTATTATTTTGCCATACTTTTCTAATCCATACAATTCGGGGAAAAATCATTTTTGCACCAAAAAATACAGACTAATAACTTTTTCTATGTATTTTACTGAAGCATTTTCTTGTGCAGCTCAGAAATGACTGCCAATTAAAACTAAGTGAAAGCATTGATGATAAAATCTTCTAGAATTTTTATATAGAAAATTAGAAACTGAAAGCATTCTTTACATATGGTAAAGCAAAATGTGCAATCTTCATTTTCAAAGAAGACACTTGCTCAAGGCTGAAGAGAATTTGAAATATATATATTTACATATATATACATACACATATATGCACATATTTTTGAGTCAAGATACGTCTATTACCATCATCATCATCCTATCATTATTATTATCATTATCATCAACCAGCACTTACTGAGCACCATTTATTAATTGTTGACTGGACTAGATGGAATTTCCCTTGCCGGTGACTGATAGAATTGAGTAAAGATTTGCAGATTCTCTGAAGAAAGGGCCAAGGGGCACTTCTCAAATAAATCTCTAAGATGTTGTTATCACCATAATCTACTGACTCTCAGCCAAATCTCGACATGGAAAATTAGAGTTAAACTCCTTTGATGTCTTATAAAAGAGAAAAATCCTAGCTTTGTCACTGAAAAAAAAAAAAAGAACTTATCACTTATTTATAAACACCTCAGAAGATCATATAATAGGGTCAAGCCATAGACTTCTTCTGCCTTGTAGCACTTCTGATGTTTATGTTAAATAGGCTGTGGAACCCTCATTTTCTAAGGAATATCAATTTTTCCCCTGATGGTAATAACACTTACACTGAGTCTACTGAGACATGCCTGATGCCGCTCACAAAGGCTGGGCTGATTGTGCTATTGTACCACGTTTATGTGGTTGGTCCTTTTAGGAGAGAAAGTCCACAATTACTTCACAATAGATTTACCCCATGAGATTTTTTTCTAATTTATTTCCAGATCAAGGGAATTTTCTTAAGCTATATTGCAGAACTTTGTAGAGAAGAGGAGAACCACTGCTTATAGTTCTTTTTTTTTTTTTTTTTTTTTGCAAAGAAAGTGACTTACTTTTAGAAGCATAATTTTAAAGTTAACCACAGTGCTTTTTCAACCCGGAATTGCTTGTTCCATATTCTCTTCCTACTGAGCTATTTCTTTCTCCCCTTTATCCTTCTTTCTACCTTCCTACTTCTCAATGATACCAGTGGAGATGCTTATACCACTCATATAGAGCTTTCTGTAAACGTAACTCACAGTTATCTCTGTAAAAGGATTGTTTAAGCCTCCTTTTTAACATCATCCTAGCATGCGTAGAATTCTGCTAAAAATATTTCATATAGCAGTGAATGAATAAGAACAAAATCTTTTGCAATCAAAATTAGGCTTCTGGGGTTTCTACCTAAATTAGTTCCGCTTAGATCAAGTAGCAATTTTTTGGACAGGCATAGTGGCTCACACCTATAATCTCAGTACTTTGGGAGGCAGAGGAGGGAGGATCTCCTGAGGTCAGGAGTCTAACACCACCCTGGCCAACATGGCGAAACCCCATCTCTACTAAAAATACAAAAATTGCCGTGTGTGGTGGCGTATGTCTGTGATCCTAGCTATTCAGGAGGCTGAGACAAGAGAATCACTTGAACCTGGGAGGCAGAGATTGTTGTGAGACAAGATCATACCACTGCACTCCAGTCTGGGTGACAGAGTGAGACTCCATCTCAAGAAAAAAAAAAAAAAAGTAGCAATTTTTATTACTACTAGTCACCTGGAGTAGGTTAGTCATGCTGTTCTCTCCTTCCCACTCTTTTGTAAGGAAACTATTCCGTCTGTGGCAGAAACAGGATAACCTGTGCTCGTCCCTCCTGCTTACAGGTTATAGATGGCCTTGAACTCTAATTCTTCCAAATAAGGTTCTGTTTGTAGCTGTTCACCAGACTAAAACACAAGCATGCTGACATGTTCCAGATGCCTTCTATCCAATATTTTATTTGTAACCTGCATAAAAGATGTAAATAAAACTGACTTTTGTCTTGATTCAGTAACTCCTTAATCATAAATGCATAGTTTAACATGAAATTTGATTTATACTTCTGACTTATCACTGCACAATGTTTGATTATGTTAAATCAGATCCAATCTTAACAAGTGCCTCAATGTGTGTGTGTTTTTTTTTTAAACAGTGGTTTCTTCATAAAACTTTAAACAAAAACTGAAGCATATAAAGTTATGAGATACATTTAATTATGTGGTTCTTGAAACAGGCTATGAATATTGTTCCCCATGGTAACATTTATAAATATTAGCTATTTGAAGTTTTAGTGGAATAAGTGTGTGGATACCCTCACTGAGCACTTATATAAAAAGAATATTGATTCGGATTATGAATTCAGTAACTTAAAATCATAAGACTGTTGGCATTGGAAGGAAGGAGACCTTAGAGATATTGCTGCTAGTATATTGGAACTTGTCTGAAGCATTCTTTCAACACATTTGAAGAAATTCTCCATCAGTCTTATGGGCGCTTAAGATAATGGAACAAAGATTCTCATATCTTTGGTGCAACATTTAATTTCCTTAGGAGTAACATTTTTGGCTAGTCATTGGCATGAAAACTTTAATTTGCAATCCTTTAAGCACGAACTCATTATTACACATTACACATACAATAATAATGTGAATGACAGCCTTCAGAATGATGGTTACAACATTGCACCTGTTTTTCTTATTGTCATTTCTTCATCAATAGGAATTTATTAAGCATCTACTATGTACCAGCCATTATTTTGGGTGCTGCAGATTACAGTTATGAACTTTGTAGGCAAGAATTCTGATTGCAGAGCTTACACTTTTCAAGGGGCCATATTACTATAAGCAAGCAAATAAATGAATGGATGAACAATAAGATACTTTAGGATAGTAAAAGTTTTAGGAAGAGAAGAAGACAGTAGAATGTGATAGAAAATTTATGGCACTTTTATAGATAGTTTCTTGAGAGCATAAAAGACAAAAAAAAAAAAAAACTATGCAAAGCTATGAAAGAAGATTATAGCAGATGGAGAGATCAACTAGTACAACTAGTACAACAGCCCTGAGAATAATGTGTGTAGGAAACAGAAAGAGGATAGGCATTTGTGAGTCAGCCAATCCTCCTCTTCCCAGGGTTTCTTTCACCTTGTCCTGCTATACTGCATGTGTTTGTGCCCATTCACCTGGACTTTGCTCTATCCTCATCAATCTCAGGGTATCCTTGTTTTCAAGCTCCATTCATTCCTTAATGTGACTCATAATGTCTTTCTCCATAAGAGCTCTATTTCCCTTATCCTGAACAAAGACCACCTGTAGAGTAAACCAAAACTCTCAGGCTTATCTCCCATAGCCTCCATCACCTGGCTCCAACTCCTAATGCTTCCACTCATATGGCCTCTACAGCAAATATGCAGTGCTATTTCTCACCTTAATGTGTTTGTTCAGATAATTCTCAAACAGCCACCTTGCATATCTCCTTCTTAATTCCGTTTATATGTTCAAATCCTGCCTATACTTTCAGCCATATACCTAAGACACTAAGATCTAACACTAAACATTTCCTCAAAATCTCACTGTTTATTATAGCCTGAAATATCTCAATTTTCTTTCAAGGTCTATGGCAATTCCTAGCTGCATAATTTATTTGTTCATTAATCAAGTTCTGCTTTATAATACCTTTTCTTTTATTACAATTAATACTATTTACTTTTGATTCTTATCTGTTTACATGGTTGTTTTGGTCTTTCCAACTAATTGCGAATATTCTGAAAGAAAAGCCATGTTTCATGTTCCTTCTATTCTCTCAGCCCAGCCCAATGCCAGGCACACCATAGGTGCTCAATAACCACTTTAATTTAAGCTCAGCTGACCATAACTCTTTCTGACTGAAGACATGGAGGAATGATTTTGATGGACTTGCCTCTAATCTGGCAGTTCCTTTCTTCAACACTCATATAAAAGAAATGAGTTATTATGGTACATGCTATACTAAAATAGAAAGTCTCTTCAATTCTTGCTCCAAGACCTTTCCCAGCAATATTTGTGAAATGTACATTAGCTCTGAACTCTATTGACTCAGAAACAGAAAATCTCAGGAGGTAACACAACACAGGCAAATTAATGATTTGTGAGTGAAGAATGGAATGGCACTGAAATAGATAAGAGACCCCAAGGAAAGCTGTCTAGCCGGCATGGAATAGGAGCAGCAAAGAAACAAATCCATTGAAATAAATGTCATACCTTCTATAAAATCCTAAGAAACCAAGAACAACCAACACTGTGAACTACTTGCTGATGCCAGTGTTGCCAATGGTATAATTTTCCTGAAAAGGAAAAAAAAAACAATTTATTAACTAAGGATAATATGTGGAATCTTAGATTTTTGACTACAAATATAATTTAGTGTAATCACTTATTTTAAAATGAGGAAATTGAGCCTAGACTGGGAGAATCCCTTGCAGAGATGACCCTGGTGGTGAGACACTGCTCCCTATGTCATTACTGCCTGCTGGAGAAAAGAGCCGTATCTAGTGCAAAGTGGCAGTTGCAGGGACTGGTTTCCATTGTCAGCCCTCTTTGCTGTGACTGGAATTTTCTCATGAGCACCCTCAATCCAGGTCATGAATAATTCTTAAGAGGTCTGAATCCTCTCACCCCCACTTCTTCCTTGGCCAATGGAAGGACTAAGTTGAGGAAATTAGCAGACTGTCTCAACCTACCACCTCCTCATACTCCCACATACTCCCAGTACCCTGCTTACATCCTGCCTCTTCTCTCAACTCCATATTGCTTGGTTCTTCCTCTTTTATTTATTTATTTATTTATTTTTGAGATGGAGTTTCACTCTGTCACCCAGGCTGGTGTGCAGTGGCGCAATCTTGGCTCACTGCAACCTCCACCTCCCAGGTTCAAGTGATTCTCCTGCCTTAGCCTCCTTAGTAGATGGGATTACAGCTGCCCACCACCATGCCCAGCTAATTTTCTTTTGTTTTTGTATTTTTAGTAGAGGCAGGGTTTCATCATGTTGACCAGGCTGGTCTCGAACTTCTGACCTCAAGTGATCCTCCTGCCTCAGCCTCCCAAAATGCTGGGATTACAGGAATGAGCCACCATACCCAGCTGGTTCTTCTTCTTTCCAGGGACAGTCATCTTCACCTCTTTTTAACCACAAGCATTTCCATGAAGGCACCTGGATCTTCTCTTACATTGTAAACCCCTCTATCTTCAACTGTTTCCTGAATTGTTTTGCCCCTCCCAGGCCTTAACCGGTATCTAGAAGTGACTAAAGGATGCAAATTGTAACAAAGGCATAGCAAATGAAAATTTCTTTTTCTCCTTCATTTTCCTTGCCTCTAGGTCAAAGACATAGTCATCAGTCTCATTACTCTCTCTCTAGTGATTTTTCCAGAGCATTTCTATTTAAACCTCAGTAAGAAAAATAAGAAAGAAAAAGATCTCTTGCAGCTCTTTCCACTTAATAATATAATTTTAATACCTCCTCATCACTAATATGTACCATGCTCCTGGTCATTCATCCTTTTTCATTGCTTCCTTTAGCTTAGAGCACACTACCCTTTGGCCCAGCTCCATTCCTGTCTTCACCCTAGATGCCCTCAGTACCTCTTGTTTTAAGCCACCACACAACTGGTACTTTCCTCTCTGTCTTTTTATCAGCAATGTCTCCCCACTCCTATTTCTGCCATCCACCCCCTGCCCTCACCCTAAACTTTGCTACCATCCAGTATTATACTTCTGAAACATTTCATTTTAGTGCAGCTCTCAAATAACTCAATTGCCCAACCATAGGAAATGGCTAAATTATCGTCATTGCATAATACAAGATATCATGCAATTATTTAAACAAACGAGGTAGATAAAAATATACTGATGTGAAAGTTCACCAAAACATACTGTTAAATGAAAAAAGTCAATTAACGATATATCTTAATGGACTTATCAGAATATTACAATCCATTTTATGCAAATAAATCATTTACAGTTGTGTGTATGTATGAATGCATAGAAATTTTCCAAAAGGATAAACTGCTGAGAGTGGTATCTTTGGGAAAAAGATTAATAATGAGGAGAATAAGGAGGCATTTCATTCTTTGTAGTTCTATATGTCCTGAACTGCTTTCAATAAGACTGTATGTGTACATTATTTGCAGAACTTTTAAATGTGTGCATATATATATATATATATGAAAAAAACTCTTTACCACAATCTTTATCTTTCTTATACTCTGTTACTCTCTTTACCTATATCATGACATTATTTAGAATTTCTGGGGTTTGACACTATTTTGTTTTTATCGCCTCATGTCTTTCTTTGACCCGCTTAGCTACCATTTTCTGATCACTTCAACAATACTACCGTAATTTTTAAATTTTTTTGCCCCAGTTTTTCTTTATTACATATACCCAGTATTATTACACCTCAAAACAGATTCAACTATCCACTTTATCTATATCTAAGCTAGTACCACCACATTTTTTCTGGTTTCCTTCCTACACAGATGCCTCCTCTAGATCCATTACAGGTTATTTTTCTTTACCTGTGCCTATCATGTTAGGGTTTCTAAGGGTTTTGCATGAAGTCCTCTTCTTTCTTCAATCTTCATGCTCTTCATAGTAGATTTAATTTACCTTTGAGGCTTAAAAAATCCCCTAAAAAGCAAAGCTTAGTAATAATTCCAGTCTTGTCTTTATCTCATGCTTCTCTACTTTGTTCCAAACTCATGTCAAGGTAACAACTTGTGATTCTCATGAGTACCTCAAACTCAACATGTTCAAGATCACATCCTTCTTTCTTTTCTTGGATAATTGTTACCACTATCTTGGGGAATGACTCCATGATGCCACCACCTATGTTTTAGATTTGAATTATTATTCTCCCGATTATTGTATTCATTACCTAGTCTACTAATTCTACCCCCTAAATAGTTCTCAACATTCTTGTTTCAAACCATCGTCATCACCTGCCTAGATATTGCAATGGCCTGTTGTCTAGCCTTTTTAACTTCTGCTTTTTTCCCTCTAGTTCATTTCTCATGCAGCGTAATAGACCTTCCTGAGATGCAAATCTGATCATGTCACTTCTCTGATGAAAATGATATAATGATTGCCCTGACAAAAACAAGTTCAAAGTTCTTTATAGGACTAACAACACCCTTCACAAGGGGCTACTGGCTGTCTCTTCAGTTCATGTTATTTGATTCACCCTTTACTGTCCATGATGAATCCATAATGAGCTCCCTCAAAATCTTGTGTTTTCTTTTCCACCTCCATGGCTTTCCACCTCCATGGCTTTCCACCTCTGGTCTTCTGCTTGACCTGCTCTTCCACCACTCTGCATTGAACAAATTTTTATGCTCCATTCTAATATCAAATTAGAGGTAATTTCTCTCTCTGGATCCCAGAGGACACTTATATATTATTTTACCATGATTTTTGTCACTCTGTATTTTAACTGATTTATTTGTCTGCTTTCTCTACTGAAGTATGAGCAAATTCCTGGGGAGTCAGGACAAGGTAATTTATTATAATATACAGGGTTTGATACATGGTGGGAATATGTATCATGCGAATGCCAATGACTCCTGAATCTATTCCTCCAACTACATTCTCTACCTTAATCTTAATAACCATGACTTATGCTGTCTACTGGACTTTCCCACGTCAGTAATATAAGTTTATGTAACTTCATGTGATAAGAGTTTAACACATCTAAAATATATGCTCCTATGATCCAAACTTCTCAAACTGCTCTGGCTCTCAAAATCCATTTCTTGGTGAATTTCACCAACATCCACCCAACACTAACCTTTTCATGGGCCCCTCAGTTTTCATCTTGTTTTCTCCAGTCCAGATTGGTCTATTTTTCTTCTATTGAGAATTTCAGTAATGCATCCTTTTTCTTCTCTGTATTTTCTTAGTTCTCATTGCAACTTTACCACAATTCTCTTGGAGAATGTAAACACAATCTCCTTTAATAACTAAATTTGTACAATTTTCTTCTGGCTATTGGTAATAAATTCAATTACAATATTCATTACCAAGATCACTTTTTAAGATAATGATAGCTGTTTTGAGTTATGGTCTCTTGGTTCACACTGGGAAAAGGCTTTTATCCTAATGTTCTTAAATAGGCCATTTTTCTTATTTCTCATGACATGATTAAATAAAGATTTATCAACATCAGTCAATTAATGTATCTGGACAAGGAGTAAGAATAGATATCTATCACACAATACCATTGTCTTCTGGGGTTAGCAGTCAATTGACCAGGGCAACAACCCCTAAAAACCAATTAGCAGAGTAACCTTCCTATAGAATTGTTCAAAGGAGAATGTAGTTGTTTCCTTCCACTCTGCTAATTAGTGACCCTGTATTTGATAATTTTAAAATATAAAATATACATCTTACTAAAAACTCCATCGACGCATTTTCTTGAAAAAAAAAATCATGTGTTCTGAATGTTGGAAAAAAGACATTGTTTTCAAGCCCCTCAATCTCTTTTTTAAAATATGAAATGTTGTGGAGACAGTGTTGATCAGGATGCCAAGATTCTTAATTTTTGTCCTAATTGTTGCTAATTCTCTGTATGATTTTTGGACTCCTACTTTTGACACTTACATTTTGTTTCTTCTTTAAAATGAGAGGTTTGTATAAACTAAACATATCTTTAATATCTTATTTTATTATTTGTATTTAGTATCCCACACTCATTTTTATTACTGGCTCTACAAATATACTGAGAGTTAATTTTGACAAACTTCAGTCAAGTCTACCAAGTAATTAATCAATCTGTAGCAAGCATGGTGCCATTGTGAAGAAGCTCTACTAGGACAGTGTGAAGGAAAAATGTGGTGTTGAAGCTCCAACACAAAGTCCCCACTAGGGAACTGCTTAGCGGAGCTGTGAGAAGAAGGCCACCATCCTCCAGACCCAAAAACAGTAGACCCACCAAGAGCCTGCACTGTGC
Source organism: Cacajao melanocephalus (assembly GCA_963573385.1). Taxonomy (NCBI): domain Eukaryota; kingdom Metazoa; phylum Chordata; class Mammalia; order Primates; family Pitheciidae; genus Cacajao; species Cacajao melanocephalus. The sequence continues at coordinate 61,997 of CAUYLG010007532.1, forward strand.
ACCTGAAAAAGCCACAGGCACTAACTGCCAGGCTTTGAAAGCAGCTGCAGGACCATACTCTGCAGAGCCACAGGGACAGAGCTGCAAAAGTCCTTGAGAGCCCACCCCTTGCATCAGTGTGACATGGATGTGAGACACAGAGTCAAAGGAGATTATTTTGGAGCTTTAGTATTTAATGACTGTCTTCGGGGTTTCAGGCTTGCATGGGGCTTGTAGCCCTTTTGTTTGGGCCTATTTATTCCTTTTGGAATGGGAGTATTTAGCCAATGCCTGTACCTTCATTGTATCATGGAAGTACTAACTTGTTTTTGGTTTTTACAGTCTCACAGGCAGAAGGGACTTGTCTCAGATGAGAATTTGGACTGTGGACTTTTAATACTACAATGAGTTAAGACTTCGGGGACTGTTGAGAAGGGTTAATTGCCTGTTGCAATGTGAGAAGGGCATGAGATTTGGGAAGGGGCAGGAGTACCATTATATGGTTTGAATTTCTGTCCCCAGCCAAATCTCATGTCAAATTGTGATCCCCAGTGTTTAAGAAGGGGCCTGGTGGGAGGTGATTTAGATCACAAGGATGGGCTTCTTCCTTGCTGTTCTCATGATAGTGAGTGAGTTCTCACAGAATCTGGTTGTTTAAAAGTGTATGGCACCTCTCCGCTTTCTTTCTTCCTCCTTCTCTGGCCATGTAAGACATGCCAGCTTCCCCTTCACCTTCTGCCACGATTGTAAGTTTCCTGAGGCTTCCCAGCTGTGCTTCTAGTACAGCCTGCAGTACTGTGAAACAATTAAACCTCTTTTGTTTATAAACTATCCAGTCTCAGATAGTTCTTTATAGCATTACAAGAATAAATTAATATACCACCCTATCAGGATAACACATATATACTCTCTTTATTTATGCCCTGATATTTTAGTTCTGTTTTCAGGAAAATAATCATGATTTCAAGGCAGAGATAATGGGAAGGCATTAAGTCAATAATTAGGACTAGAGATACAAAGTTTATCTAGATTATGTTATCCTTGACTGATACATGCAATCTTATTCCTCTAATTTCTCCCTAAATGCTCTTCTTTCTGATTCTTGTGCTCACACAGACCAAGCAGCCATTATTTCCAAACTGTACCATCATGTCCTAGCTGCCTGAAGTCCAGCCATGAGTGTACTTCATCACTTTCTTTGCATTGCCTGACAATTACAAGAGCATCAATGTTATTGCCCTAGCTGACCACTGAGTGAATGGTCATCAAGAATGTTAGCCCCATTCTGGAACAAACCAAATAATAAAAACTAACTGAGGTCTAAAATGTCAAAGCTAAAATCAACAAGTTGCCTCAACAGCTAAGTATCTTGTGTTCTTTTTTGGCTGTTGACCAAGAAGAAGAGTCATCTGTGACAGGCAGAAAATGCAAGGGAATATTTTAGGAAGAGTAAGCAGGTACTCATGGGTTAGAACTGAACAATGATGGACTCAATATTCCTGCAAAAAAATAAAGACTTTTGTTTAAAGGCAATAAATCACTTTTGTTTATGTAAAAATAGGATAAACTTTTTAAAAAACATAAAGAAGAAGAGGTTTTTTTACTCACAGCCATCCAGAAGTGAGGACTGGGCTTATATTTTTAATACACTCTCTGTGGACCTTAAATAGACATAACAGTAAACTAAGGTATACAGTAAGTCCTCACTTAATATTGTCAATAGATTTTTGAAAAATTTGACTTCAATGAAACAACATACTGCATTAAAGAAACAATTTTACCATAGACTAATTGATATAAACAAGAGTTAAGTTTCTATAACATACATCCAAAAACCTATAGTCAACTTTAAATGAGGACTGTAGTCCCTAGTGATGTGTTGCAGGGTTCAGTATTCAGTTTGACTTTTTTTTTTTTTTTGCATATTGTATTTCATTTTGTGAAAATTGTAGTTGATGTAATAACTGCACATACTTAAGGGTACATAGTGATTTTGCTTGACTTAATGTAATGTTGTGATGGTGCTCATGATGACAGTGGTGGTTTCTGCTTATTGGAATGATTATTCCAATTTTGATTGAGAAGCTTTTGAGAAGCAAAACTAAAAAAGATAGTGACAGTCAAAGTCAGCTCTAACAATCGCCAACTGGCAAAATTTGGCCAGTTATTAAAGCACTGGTAGGTTGAATTCAACATTGATGAGAGTATTTATACCAAGGAAATTTTCAAACACAGGAATCAGTGTTTTTTTCTCTTATTTATTTTTCTTTTCTGGGGAGCCAATTGTTAAACATCTACCAACATACAACCGGATAAAATCTCCCATAAAACTTCTAATCCAGACCAGTGTAAATTATGATAAGCAGCAGAGGAAAAGCACCTCACCTATATCCATTTTCTCATTCATGGTTTCAGGGGATAATCTTTACCACCTAGAATTCTAGATTAATTCAGGTAATAAAAGCAAGGCTTCATAAAGAACTTGGCTCACAGTGAGCTGAGGAACAACAAAAGAAGAGTTAACATGAAGTGTGAAATGGTTGTGAATACTCAGCACCATTTATTTTAGCAGAAAGCACATAATTTATTAAGAATGAACAAAAAGGGAAACGTCATCACTTTTCCTCCAGTTAATAATGCCCTACACTTCCTCTGTCTCCAGATGCTTTGTTCAGTGAAGTTCAGATGATATTAAAAAAAAAAAAATTCTGATCCAGCTATTCTATCCAGAAGTCTTGTCAAAAGCTTAAGAATCTTTTTTTAGATTAAACCTAACTTCAAAAGCATCAGTTATGGTCTCTGTTTGTCACTGTGAGAGGGATTTAAGCACTGCAGAACTAAGATCTTAGAGTGAAGGTTCTTTTTTACTTCCCAAAATACATTTTTTTCAGGACAACCCCACAGAGAAGCCCATATAGAAACATTAAGAAGAGTGGCTTTTGAATTTTGTACATATGTTATGGATCTCAACATTTCAGGATGAGACTGCATGGCTTTCTTATCAATCTGGGGGATTTGTCACAAAATACCAAAATGTGGCTCATTTATTTCTCATTTTCTTTTTATTTATAGGTCTGGGTGATGGTTTCTTGCTGTGGGGATTTGCATTCTCTGGCATTAGTCAAGGTCAAAGTACAGAGCCTTTGTGTGCATTCTAAACCCTTTCAAATGTGTGTTCACCCCCCAGTGTGAAGCATTAAAAAAAGATACCTTGTTCAGAATCGACCCACAGGCTCCTGCATTTTGTTTGCCTTCTATTAAAGACTAAGCAGCTACATTTCATTTCAAATTCCACATAAATGCTTTCAGAATAGCTTAAATCTGGAGCTGAAAACAGGAAAGGTATTAGATGACCTCCCAGAATCCTTCCTTGTTCCTCAGTTTTCAGCACTGCAATGGTCTCCAATCCTGTGTGCACACAGCTGTTCTGACTCAGTACAGATGGTTACAGGCTCTCTGGCCTGCACTCTATTCCTTTCTCTGTATCTACGTACCAGGTGCTTTTGTATCCCTACCTCCTGTCTCCAGACCTAAACTTTTTCTCAATAAAGTTGCTGATAAATTGTGTGTGTGTGTGTGTGTGTGTATATGCCTGTGTGTGTGTGGTGTGCATATGTGGGAGAGATTGTGAACGTATTCATCTTAACAATATCCAGTTAACGTGATATAGAAATCTATTGCGAGTCAGGATAATGACCATAAAATGGATTTTAGACGCTGACATTGTTAAATTCTTTGCAAATTCCTTGGGTTAAAAATAGGTAATTTACTGAGCATCTTTAGGCCTGCTGCCCTATATGTAAAGCTGAGAAAATAATAGTTACCACTTCATAGGTTTGTTCTGAGCATTAAATTATAAAATGTATATACCCCTAAAGCACTTGTCCTGGTATATAGAAACTCTGCCCCCACCATCCCCACAAATGCAAATAATATTTTGGCAGTTGCTGAATTACCTATGTCTTGAAAGCATCAGCTCACTATAAGAAAGCAGGATATTAAATTCAGACACAGCTTTCACTAACCTCAACCACAAAGGCAAAGAAGCGGCCTGAGGCATGCAAGATTTTTCACCAGGAAGGAGGCCCGGATGCTCAGAGCAAGTAATTATGAAAGAATTGGAGGTCAAAATGAAAAACTGGCCCTATGCTCCCTGGCTGATCCCTGATTTTCTTCTTTACTCATTTCAGGTTTCCTAGCTGTACAACATACTCTAATGCCTTTAGGGCCAGCAAATCAACATAACCAAAATATTTGAAGGCATATAATTTTTTCTTCATTCTTCATTTTTAGATTTGAGCACAAATTCAACACACAGACCCAATAAACTTTTTCAGGAAAAAAGAAAGATATTTTCTACATTAGATTTGATTATTAATTACAGGACACCTTGACTTCAGAGACAAACAACTGTAGAAAACAGTAGTGCTTTTCAGAATCAAGGACTATGGCAGTCAATTGAAAATTAGTTTCAAGACTGTGAGAACCACTCTTCTCACCAATTCTCTCTCTCCTTTACCAGTTTTTAATAGTATTTAGATTGGTTTATAAAAATCCTATATGTCAGATAAGCCACTTTTTGGATAGTGTCCAGAAAGTGAGCTAAGGTACAAATCAGAAGCTCAGTTAAGGAAGTGAGGGAACAAAGACTCAGAGCCAGGTAAGATTTAGGCTTCTAAAATCTATGCATGTGTACAGACAAGTGACATGAGGACCAACAATGGGACTTTTTGGTTCCTATGTCTGAGCTAAAGATCTCCTCTCCACAACCATTCTAGAATAATATCAGTGCGTGGAGCATTAATCGTCCTATAGAGAAGACAATAGTGTGATGGGTTGGCTAGTGGAATAGCTAGCTTGAAGAAAGGGCAGAGGTCTAGAAGAATCAATCATGTCATGTTACTTTAGCACTGGTGATGGGATCAGGGTTAAGCCTTGAACTGCTAGGAATCTCAGAATCACAATTTGAGAATGCATTGGTACCCAGACATGGGGCAGCCAACTCTATGAACCTGCAGGATAGAGACTCAGCTGACTCATTAGGATAGTGGGTATCACAGTTATAATTGTGAAGGGACAGAATAATGGCTTCGCTGGGAGGCTGAGTTTGCCTCCCCAACCCCACGGCCACTCCTTTCCCTTGCCCTCTCAGAGGAACAGCTACCTCAACCATAAACATCTCAACAGCTATCTCTTCCCTGTACATATCACTACATAGCTATATTCTGAATGTTTCTAATTTCAGTTGTGTTCCAACAAACCATCTAGAAGTCCAGCTGAATCTCTGTAGAAAGCCAGGGAACCTCTGACACTGAGTCAAAGAGGGCCTCACTCTCAAATTGTAGGATCCTTCTGTCCTACTGACAAGTCTTCACGAGTTCCCTTCATGTGAGACATGGTTCCTTGCATCATGTGGGTGTAAGGCGAAATATATGCAAATGGCTCAGAGTAGCATGGGAATACTGGGACCTGAATCTTATCAGTATCCAGGATGTTATGAAAATCCCATTATGAAATATAGGAAGAACGATAAAATTGATTTCAGTTAATAAATATATAGATGTCTTGTGTCCCTTTTCGTTAACTCTAAAAATGACTTTCCCAGAACCAGATTTCTACATTTTTACATTTAGTAAGTCAAATTCAGTCTCAAAACTTAAAAACAAAAGAGCTTTCTATAAAGGTACATCTATGAACATGCTTGAGAAGAATCATGTATTAAAATATAGCATAATACATGCCACAGCAGAAACATGCATGGGGTATAGTAGGAGTCCAGAGGAAGAGGATAAGGTCAAACCAGGCAACAGATAGGAAACAGGGAAGACTTCACAAGGTGGTAAGCCATGTGAAGTCTTGAGAGATGACTAGAAATTAGGCATAGTAAGATTCTAGGCAGAAGAAACAGCATAAGAAAGACAAGAGAATATGTAGAAGTGTGTGTGTGTGTGTGTGTGTGTGTGTGTACGTGTGTGTGTGTTGTGTTTACATGCCAGGGAATGCCCACTTTCACCCTCCTTCTGAAGTTAGCGCAATCAGTTATGGACACTGCCCAGATGTGAATAACTTTAAACTCAACATGTTCTCTGTAACCAGGGCTTTTGCTCTCTATGCCTAATCTCCAGCAACTGAATCAAAAGTTTTTTTTCTCCAACAAAGAAATCTCAGACACCCATATCAGATGGAGGTAATGCATTTAGTGGAGAATTACAACAGCCCTTATAAAGTTACCTACTCTATAAAAAAAAGGCTCTGACTTTGTTTTGGCAATATTGCCAGTTCCCAAGATGGCACACAGCTAGGAGGCTGCTTCCTGCCGCAGAGAGAGCATCCAGTACTCACCGACCATGTGGCTTCTCTCCTGCCCTGGCCAGGCTCCAGGCTGTTTCCCTCTGTGAGACATGCTGCTCGTGACATAACTGGGTCACGCTACAACCACAATGTGATGCTTCTGGGGAACAAGCCAATTTCCTGCCTTCCCCAGCCTATTCCTTGCTCAATGGGTCAGTCAGTGGTATGGTAAGTGGCAAGAAGCACAGCCAAGCAACAATGATGGTAAGGGGTACCGTGGAAAATCCTGATTTCAACCCCTTTCAGATGTCCGTGGCCCTCAGAACCAAAAGGTAATTAACTCTCTTTGGCCACTTTTTTTCTCATGAAATAATATTACCCTCTACGTTGTTTTGCAAGGAAACAGTTACAACCTGGATTAGTAGCAGCACAGGACAGAACAAAGCCCTATACACTGGAGGTCTGAGTTCTAGTACCTCAGAAGAGCTGAAGCACTACAATTGTGCTTCACTTTGGAGAAGCCACAAATCTCTGCATCTGTGGTTCTTCCTCAGGCCAATAATGATGCCTATTCTTCCTAGCCTGCAGGGACTACTAGTATCAAAGAGACTAAAGCCTTCTCAAAAACATTAAAATGCTAAATAATGCTAAATTAAGTTAGGAAATTTTTCATACTGAGAATTTGTGGAGACCTGTGAGAGCAAGCAAGCTCATTTTTGTAGGCAGGTGGGTCAATTGCAGCTGTCACACTTTCCATCCCTGCAAGATATGCTGCCTAATTTAGAAGGAAGTTTGGAATCAGAGAAGTTCAGTTCACTCCACCTAATACTAAATATTCATTGAGAACCTATCATGCACAATGTACTGTGTTATATGTTTTAATTTTAGTGATTTGTTCAAGGTCAGAGGGCTGGTTAGTGTAGGGCTAAGCTAGCTGCCCTCACTCCCAGCTGTTATCCATCATTCCATTTCCATCACATGTTCTGGAACAACCATTTTCAGTTGGGCAAATAATATGGACTTTATCTGTGTTATGTTTACAATGGTTTAATTGGTACCTCCAAATAAAGTACAACAGATTTTCCAGAAATATTTTATTAAATTTCACTTAATTTAAGAAAGGGAAATTACATTAGTGGCACCAAGACTTTTCCAAAGAGAAAAAGAATATCTGGGAGATGCAACTGGATTCCTAAGAAAAAGCAGCAGGAGAAAGAACAGCACACAGTGCCAACACAATCAACACATAAATAATTCTGCAATTATTGGCAGCTCCAAATTCACTGGCTGTCACCCTAAAAGAAAAGGAAGTCAAACCAGAGGTCCAGCAATATGAACCGAATGATCATCTGCCACTCATCTCAATCAGTGCTACCCATTACAGGGAAGTTCTGTCTAAGCTGTATCCACCCAGATGTAGCCCTAACCACATAGAAATAAAGAAAGGGAAAGAAATTTGGCTCTTGTCACAGAGTATGTCATGATGATTTATCAACCTGAAATATAGTTTAATCTGCATAAAAATGGAGTCCTGCAGACTGACTGGGATTAATAGGCTTCAGCTATAATTCCTCCTGGCGGTCTTGTTTAAATAGGCCATTCATCACTGTGACCTCTTTTGATAATAGCCTTACTGTAATATTTAATTTCACATTAATTCTGTTGTAACTTAGCCAATGTTCATTTGCAGAAAATCACTAAAGAATCAGCTCTTCCCCGACCCCTACCTTTATCAACATCCTCATGAATGCCAAAACAATTGAAAATGGTCAATTCCCATATTTGCTAAATGCACTGGTCAAGAATCACAGGTGTTTGGATAGAATAGGGCATAAGGAAAAGTAGACATTAACAAAGAATCTTTACCTAGACAATGAGGCAGTACATTTATTTTGAGCCAATTAAGACATAAAATATGTCTCCGTGGCAGAAATTCAGGTTAACAGGTCAATTGGCACACATTATTTGATTTCTATTTGTGCTGGGGTCTGGCGAAATCATCTATGCGACTCTTGCTTCTTGGCCAGAACATTCCTGGTCCTGAGGGATACAATGGAGTCTAATAAATTCAGTTCAATTCATTACAATGTTATGTGTTTACATAGCATGTATTGTTGCCCTCTCTATGTTATGAAGTTAGCATATAGCCATCCTCAGGAGGCTTAAATATACTTTGTGGATAAAGGATTGTTTATGCCATAACTGGATCATGTCATAACTAAAACTAGTGTTTCTATCGGCTTGGCCAGGAGTGGGATGCAAGCCTTTAAGTCACTCTGAGCAGTCAGCAGCACACTGAGGTGCAAGAGGCAGGAAGTTCACACCTAGAGTTGTATGGACAGTCAGAAAAAAAACACAGACTGGTACATCTGGAAAATCTTTATATTAAGTTTAAATCTAGCCTTCCAGGCAAAAATAACCTAGGGATGAGATCTTTCTCTCTCCAAGAAAGAGCTCAAGACATTCTTACTAGATCAAGCTCAGAGGGGATTCACAATGGACACCTGAAGATGATGTAAAAGCTCTCTGCTAAATGAATGAATGTGTCTCAGGTGTTCTGGGCTGGCAGCAGCTGGGAAGATGGTCCCAGCATTTGTTTTAGATATAAAAGATATTCAACATTGTTATTCAATGTGTTATTTCCCCTCTTCCTGTAGCTTCATCTTTTTCAATAAATATGCATATATGATTGATAATAAAAGTACCTTATTTTTAGAATTTAAACATTATATTAAACATTAATTCAATTCTAAGGGACAGTACTACCCATAAAGATCAAATAATTTGCTAATAGTTGCAGATAGAAGAGCTGAGCAATGACAGGGCCCAGGCCAGAATCCACGTCTCTTGATTATTGGCCCACTGCTCCTTCCACCTCCCATGCCCTTATATACTACTTCAACCATCTGTCACTGTGAGTAATCATTTGGGTCAGAGCTCTGTTAAGGAGTAAGGTAGATGGGCAGCTGTCTGGGAGCCAATTTGTATGATACATTAAAATAAATTCCTCCTTATCTTAACTATTACAATAATACCATTTTGAAAGGATATCAAATTACTAGTCTACCAAGGGTACCCACAACTCTAATCCCTTTAACTGATGTAAAAGAAAGTTATGCTTTATAACCTAGTAGCCAAAGATAAAAAATGATGATTACCAGGAATTATACATAATCAGAAACAAGAGGTTTTCCCCTGGGCTCGTAAGTTATGGCACACTGTGCTGAGACACCTATAAGATCAAGGGAGTGGTGTGGCAAAGTTGAGAGTTAACTCCTTTTCCTAAATAATTATTTAACAATATTTTTATTTTTTCTTGTATCTCCCAACAGCATTTCCTTCCCAGACCCTCAATCTTAAATAATGACCTTGCTTTTTGTTTCCCTAGGAGAAAATGCAAACCGGTTGGAAATAATCTTCCACATACCCACCACCAAATCTACAAGGCAGCCTACATTTGTGCCCATGTGCCATAAAAGAACAATGGGAAAACTGTCTATACTTCCTGCCTTACGCCAACTCAGATGCTCAAAGATTTAGCTCCTGAGGTCACCCCTTCTCTATTACATCAATAAGGTTTACTTCTCTACTGTATCATTTCTATTAGTAATCCAACATGCTCAATATGATACCAATTTACAAAACTATCTCTTGAACCCACATCCTTCTCCTAATGCCTCATTTATCTTTTCCTTTATAGCAAAACTCCTGGGAAGAGTTGTCTATACTTCCTGTTTTTATCTATTCTTCTTGATTTTCTCTAATACTGTCCTCAGTCTGATTTTCAAACCCATCACTTCACAGAAATAGATCCCATCAGGATCACAATGATCTTTACATTGCCCAAATTTATCTTCGGTTCTCAGTTATCGTCTTATAAAACTTCTTGTAGTGTTTGTCACAGTGCCTCATACCTTCTTTCTGGAAACACTTTCTTCACTTGGTTTCTAAGACATCACTCCCTCATGGTTTGCCTAATACTATATTGGCTGCTCCTCAACTTCCTCTGTTGATTGCTCCTAATTTTTTTCAACCTCTAAATGTAGGAGAGTCCCATGGCTCAGTCCTTGAACTTCTTTAGTCTCTACCTACACTAACTGCCTACACAATCTCATTCAATCAAGTGGCTACAAAATACTACCTAGATCCAAAAATTCTCCCAGATTGACAGTTCTAGTTATTAATTTATTTCCGTTCTTCAAATCTGTTCTTAAATGTTACACTAACAAAGAAGTCTCCCTTTATAATCCTATATAAAATAGCATCCCGCCCACCCTTGCCTGTCCTCTTTACTCACCTTACCCTCCAAATTCCAGACATATCCAACAACATACTGGACAGCCTTATTTAAATGTCTAGTAGGCAGTTCAAACGTAACACATCTAAATCCTAACTCTTGACATCCTCCTCTTATAGCATGGTTTTCATCAGTTCTACTCTTGTCAGTAAATCACAATTCTATTCTTTTCCATTTTCTCAGTCCGAAATTATTTTTAATTATCTTAATCTCCAAGTCATTCTTACACCCAATCTGTCAATATCTTTGACTCCAACTCCAAAATACATCCAGAATCTCCACAGTACAACAACTCCAGCCACCATTGTCTCTGATCTGGGCTAATTCAGTAGTTTCCCAACTAGTCTCTACAACCTTGTCCCTCACCATCTGTTCTTTACATTGTAGCTAGAGTTACAGTTTTCAGTGAAGATCATGTCACTCTTCTGCTCAAAAACATCTGATGACTCAAGTCATTCAAACCAAAAGCCAAAGTTCTGACAAAGCCCTTAAGGACTTTACATGGCCTTTCTCCACTACCTCAATGATTGTCTGAGCCTTTGTAGAAGTGCATCTGAGGCAGAAAAAATGGCCTGCATGGGTGAAAAAGAGAACACCAAGCATGTGGGAAGTAAACTACACAGTACTAATCACGGAGCCCCACAGAGGTCCATTTTATTAGCTAAAGAATTTAAATGCTGAAAATGACAGCTAATTTTCAGAAGCCTAAAACTGGTAAATAAATAGGGACTTTATAGTACCTCATCATAATGCCACTTTTATTCCTGAAAACAAGAGCACATATCAGAAAGAACTTAAATCTTCAAATGTTTTTAAATGAAACCATCCTCAGGGCACTAGGAAATTACCAAGATGGATGAGAATTTCCGTTCCAGATTTTCAGCATGGCATGAGAAGTCATAGAAATGCAAGAGCAGACATTTAGGTTTGAAAGGTATTAACTTATTCTGCAGTAAATTTTAATGCTAGTCTCGTTTTCATTTATTCTTGATTTCAGGAGTTTCTTAAAATTGTTTAACTTCTTCAAGAATTATCTAATTTTCATAGAGGTCCTAGTATGCACAGAAACTCATAGTCTTCAGGGAAGGTACTATCTTAGAAAGTTTATGATCCCCAAAAAAACAAAAAGAATTAGTGGTGTTACTTCTGACCATTTACCCTTTGTAGAAGTCATCTTGTATTATAATAAAATAGTTCTTATCCACTCATATTCACTTCAAGTTTATCTTGAATTTGGAGAAATAAAGTCTCATCAGCTATTATGATTATTACCTAGTCATACTTGGACATGTTAGCTACCCAAAGCATAAGATGATAACATATTGACTTGCATTGTGCATGCACTATTACATTTATTATCCAATTTAATCACCCTCACCACCATGTAAGATATTGTTTATCATTTCATTTTATAGATGAGAGATCAGAACTCAAAATGTTGACGTTTCACAACAAAAGTCAACCCAGGAAGTGATAAGAGAGCTAGGATATATACTAATTTTCAATCTTGGAATAATTTTCACTGTGCATCTGTTGGCAGAAGGGCTTTAATCTGTTCTCTAACCCACCATTTTCATTTTATACAATTTGTAATTATAGGCCCATTCTTAGGAAGGCAAACACATTCAATTATGTTTTACACAAATGTGCATCAGTTAAATGAGCATTTATTTTTAGCAAAAAAAGTTAAATATCTGCAAATGATCAGATACTTAACGGTCATAAAAAAGTTGATTCTTAACTAATTATTTGACTAAATTAAATGTTTTAAATTATCTTCACACCACTTTGGGGTCTAAGCATAAAATCAGTTTAACGTATCTTCAGGAGCTTACTGTCAATGTGGAAAAGACCCACAGTGTAGCTTCTCTCGCCAATGCCTGGCAAGCCCTCCACATACCTTAGTAGAGCAAAATCCCTGCCCATCTGACAGATACTCTCTTATCAAAACTTCTCTATGGCAAATAAATTAAACAGTCATAATTCCATTATGACTAGTGGATTTTTTTTATTAATTTAGTGAAATCAGCTTTTATAATCTTTTAAGCAGTTTAAAGCTTTTAAGGGAAACTGATATATGAAGTTTTAAAACATTTAATTAAGTTTTCAATCAATGTTTAAATCTTTGGAGAAATTTAATTTGTTATGTTCAAAATTTTTTAGTTTATTCATTGTGTAAGTGGATGTAAATATATCCAAAATTATTGTTTAAAGACTGCAAAGATGGTACATCCCTCTAACATGTTTCAAGCTGTACCTCCATAAACGCACAAGAATGTAGTTAAAAACAATTGTCAAATTTTGTCTTTGGTCTACATAGAGAAATAAAGAAGAAAGAAATTTAATTCAAAAGAAGAAAAAGAAGAAGTTAGCTATAATTCCCACTTTATGGCATAAACATATGGTCAACACAGGCAATTTGTAATAGGAAAAAAAACCTTGGATAATCTAAACCAATGCATAACATCATTTATGTATTACTTTTATATAGATGCTGCAGACATTTAATTATGACTCTGAACCTGTTTACTAACATACTTATTTATTTCTGCTGATTTCCTCCGAAAACATGATCTTTCCCCTTTTCATTCCTTTCATATGAGATTTCAAGTCCTGGTTGCCTATAGAACAGTATCATTTCTGTTACAGAACCCTTCACTTTTCTCATCACTAGGGCTCTAAATTCCAAAATTATCTTGAACTTATTTTTCTTCAACTATCATGGTAGATGCCACACCTGGTCTTTTATTCGTTCCCTCCTACATTTGGTTCCATTTACAGTATCATCATCCAATTTCAGACCTATATCATTCCACGCTTTATTAGTTCAGCCGTATGTCATTCAGCTGCCTTAACTTCTACCTCCTCTTCCTCTAGTTCATCGTATGTGGTATCACAGTAGATTATCCTTTAATACAATTTTATACTTACCATTCCACATCCAAAACAATGATCCTTCTTTCCTACTGCATTCAACTACACCCACCAGGTTTATCTACTCAGTTTATCAATAGAGAAATATTATCTTCTCCTCATCACTCTTTACTTCCCCTATTTATATCTCCTCCTCAATGTATACTGAGATAGTATACAAATTCCTACATGTATGCCTTTACTCAGGTCATCTCACAGTCTGCCTAGTCCCTCACCCCATGTGCACTGCAACCCCCACAGCTGAAGCCATTCAGCCCTCTAAGAACCAGAACTTTAACTCCAGACCACAAGGCAGTTGAAACATAAGATTTTTAGATCTGCGTTTCCAAAGTGATTTAGTTGCACGCTAATTCTGTGAGTGGTTAATAGGCATATCATACACACACACACACACACACACATACACATGAGATCCATGGTTAAAGATGAGTTTGGGAAATGTTGGGTGAACCAAAGTCAAAAACTCATCTCTGTCTTTTCTGAAAAATTGAACATGCCACCATACAACGCATTGTGTAGGACTGTACTCTGCCAGCACACAAAGTAGGAAGTATGTGGAAATTACAAACTTGATGAATATTCTTCTCGTAATTTATCCCTAGCAATGGAGTCTCTCTTATTACTTGGAACATTTATATACGTACTGTGAAACCTGACTGTACCCTGGCTTCTTTGGAACTGGGCCTAAGCCTTAGTCTCATACCCACTTTCAAAAACAAGAGTCCTGCTGGAACATCAGTAATCCTGGTTGTATCCACGCTACAAGCTCCTCAAACTTATGGATACTCACTGCTTATCTATGGAGACTTTCTTATTATACTTACTGTTGGGACTCTGACCAAGTTTGGTTCAGATACCTCTGTTTTGGAAAATCCCAATCATTTAATTTACAAATTTAAAGTGTTGATTACAAAAATACCTGGGTAACAGACTATGGGTTTCTTAGTTTTAACCAGCTCTATTATTAGAAAATCAGATTGAATGTATACCTCATTCATAAAGGGCAGATAATCTCTTTTTGAACATGAAAGAGTTTTCTCGTTAATCACACCAGACAGCTAGAAAATATATCAGTGGTCTTTTACAGTTGTGACAAAAAGATTCTATAAATTGCCAATTCCAGTTGCATATTATTAGCTATTTTTGCAATGTGGGATCTCAGTGAGTTCTAAGATATGAATCTCATTGCCTGGGTAGTTCTATCTTTCCTAGGCCATGTGACTCCAGAAATCTTCACATTGAACAATGATAATAACCTTAATAATAAAAGAAACCTCTGTGGAAGGTAGACATTTAAAATGAGAAAATATCAATAGCCTTGACTTTGAAAAAAAACACACAACTACAACAAAGAATTTCAAGACAAATCAAGTTATCAATACCCATTGAGTCTTTAGTCTATGAATAGAAAGGAGGCGGGGGGAGGCCTTTCAACCAGATATGAAATGCGTACAGGCTTTCAGAGAGGAGACTAGAGATGAGGATCTCCGTTAGGAAAAATAAGGTTGGACAGGTAGAATGGGGTCAGATAACATGGGCAGGCAAGTTTCATTTCTTAATTTCCTTTTCTTTTTGTCCTTAAAAACTCCTTTTCTTGGAAAATAAATTCTGTCACTATAGGCAACATTTTCATCCCCAGTCAGAGCTCTTTTGCAAGCCCAAGTGCTCACTGCCATCCATTCACATCTGTAACATTTAACTTTAATGCCTCTGTCCCTGAAGAGGTGCTGAACACATTTCAATGTACCAGCGGCAGATATGGCCTGAAGAACTAGCTGCTTGGCAGCCAATCAGCAGGTGACCTTTCCCACTGACACTGTCTGCAGGGCTGCTTGACCACATAGACAGGAATAAATTTCTTCCTGAGCTGACGTCAGATGGGAGATGGGAAATTGCACACCCATTCACAAACATCAGATTTATTAAAGAGAAGGACTGTCCATGGCAAGGTGAGCAGAAACCATGAATATAGATCCAGAGAGCTGATCTACCCTGCTGTGAAAGCTACATGTACTGCATTCGGTTGTGGTCACTGAGTTTATACTGAGAATTCTTCAGAAATCAAAACTGGAGTCTGGGTGAATGAGCTTTCAGCTGTCTTCCCTCCTCCCCCTGGTGATCTGGGTGATCACTTTCCCTCTGCCATACAGCTGCCCTGTTTTTGGAGCTCCAAGGCCAGCCTGGAGTAAAATTTAAAGTAAAAAAAATTCTTCAGTCCCCAACCCTTTGATTTTTACCCTCTGGCCTTTCACAACGGATTGGCATAAATTATATTAAGTTTGAACTAAATTAAAAATTGATTTATCACTTATTTGTGGTTGACTTAGGGTGAAATATTATTTGAGAATTATGATTAGGTATAAGGTTTAAAAATGCTATAGGTTAGTGAATTTTAAAGATTTTAAACTACATTGTTTGCTTAAAAAACATCAAAGAATCCCAACATAGAAGACAAATGAGACTATACTTTCTCCACTTAAAGAAGATTAAAGCCAAAAAGGCTGTAGTTTCTACGTTCCAAAGCAGGCCCAGACAGATATGTGCAATCCTGGATTTCTGAGGATGACCATTAAAAAGCTCTGCTCTGTGTGGAGGAGTTACTATAAATGTGTGTTCTCATCATCAGGATAAAAAGGCTAATTCTTGGTGAAGACAAGCAGAGATGTGAATTATTCAAAAAACCTTTCTGTTTATCTATGCAATGCATTCAGTAATTTTGAAAGAACAGTTGCCTCTAGTTCACAGCTAGCTTGCATTTTTATACTTTATAATTGTGACAAGTAACTTAACCTCCTAAAGTTACTGTGGGCTCATTAATTCTTACAGCCTCATTGTGAGGATTAAATGGAATAGCATAAGCAAAATATCTGGAACAATGCATAGCCTAGATTCAATTCATACCCTTACCTTCCTCCTAGCCAAGGCCATTGTTTTCAATGAATTTATAACACAAGGGAATGGAAGTAAAGAACAAACCAAGAACGTATCAGGGTGTTCAATGCCATAACAGAAGTACATGTAAAGTGCTGTGGAAACTCTAATGTTCAAACAATTGCCTACACTTGAATCATAGAAAAGGCTCCAAAATGAAGGAGTCATCTAAATAGGACTTAGAAGATTGAGTTCACATACACTAGACATACAAAGGAGCAAGTGGATATTCAAGGCAGAAAGAGGACTACACAAAAGCTTAGATGCAAGAAGTACATGAGGACTTAGTGTAGTCCCAGCACAGGGTGTAACCTGTGAGAGCGTAGGTATTGTCTGTCCACATGCTCTAAAACTAAGCAACATCTCTGGTACAAAGTTGACTGATATGTTGAGCTAAGACTGGAGCAATAATTTCAGTTTTTATTATTCTAGCTACCTTGGTAAGGAGTTCAGACTTTGTTATACGTGCACTGGGAACCACTGAAGACTTTTAGACCATAGTAGCGTGCTTAGAACCTAGTTTTACAAAGAGAATCCTGGTTTTATTCAGGAAGAAAAGTTCCAATTTAAACACTGATGCCAAGCCAATGATAAAGGAAGGTATTTTAAACAGTCTAGCAAATTATGATAATATAATCATAGATAGAATTTATTTTAATATGTGCCAGGCCCTTTTCTAAGCATATTATTGCATTATTTCACCTAATCCTGATCATAAACCAATGAGAAAGACCTTACTATCCTCTCCACTTTAGAGGTGAGGAAACAAGACATTGAGAGGGGAAGTAATTTATTAAGGTCTAGAACTATTTAGCAGTAGAATCTGACTATGAATGCAGAAGGTTCAACTGATGATGAAGATTTGAACTAAAATCAGTGGGATTTATTACACTGAACAAGAAAGTAAATGTCCACAGTAAATCAGAAGGTTTCTAGTTCTGAAGAGTGATAGATTATGATGCCATTAAGTAAAAAGAAAAGTTTAAGCGGATGAATATATGTACTGAAAAACTGAAGACAAATGGCCTGGAGTGGGGGTGGAAAGCCAACAATTTAATTTTTAAAAAATCTATCAGAAGTGGGCAGAGCAAGACGGCTGAATAGAAGCCTTAACTGATGGTCTTCTTTGTGGGAACACCAAATTTAACAACTATCTACACACACAAAAGGTACCTTCGTAAGAACCGAAAATCAGGTGAGCATCACAGTACCTAGTTTTTACTTTATAATGCAGAAAGAGAAACTGAAGAGGGTAGGAAAGACAGCCTTCAATAGCTGACAACACCCCACCCCTGTTCCCCTACCCCAACCTAGCAGCAGCAGCAGCCACATGATGCAGAGAATCTGCTCACCTGGAGGGAGGAGAGTACAGCAATTGTGGTGTCTGTATTGAAGCCAATGCTGCCCTGTCACAGTGGAAAGTAAAACCAGACTAAACTCGGCTGTTGCTCATCCACAAAGGGAGCATTTAGATCAGCCTTAGCCAAAGGGAATTGCCCATTTCCTGTCCCAGTGGTCAGAACTTGAGTTTTGGCAAGCCTTGCAACTGCAGGCTAAAGTGTTCTGGGGTTCTAAATAAACTTCTAAGGCCAAAAGGACTACAATTCCCAGGCAAATTCTTGTGCTGTGTTGGGCACAGACTCCCAACTAGATGTGGGGGCACATATCCTACTGAGACATCAGCTGGGAGGCTATGGGAGTGCTTGCACTATCCCTCCCCAACCCTTGGCAGTGCAGTTTGCAGCAATGACTCCTTCCTTCTGCTAAAATGAGGAGATGGAGAACAAAGGGGACTGTGCCTTGTATCCTGGATACAAGCTCAGCCACAGTAGGTTAAGGAACTAGGCAGAGTTCTGAGTCTTCCATTCTAGGCCCTAGCCTCTGGAAAACATATGTAAATATGCTGTGGCCAGAAGAGACTCCACTTCCTTGAAGGAAAGGACTCAGTCCTGGCAGGATTTATCACCTGCTAACTTAAGAACTCTTGGTCCCTAAAGAACCAGCAGCAATATACCATGGGCCTTGGGTGAGACTCTGAGACATGCTGGCTTCATGTGAGACCCAGTGCATCCCCAGTTGTAGTAGTTATTATGAGAAACTACTTCTCCTTGAAAAATGCAGAAGGAAAAGTAAATGGGATTTTCTCTTTTACCTTAAATACCAGTGTGGCCACAGAGGAGTGGAATACCAAATAGGCTTTTGGGGTCCCCAATTCCAGGCCCAGGCTCTGGGGTAGCAGTTCTGGACCTGATGTTGGTGAGAGGGAAGCCTACTGCCCTGAAAGGTGAGTTCCAGGTTTAGAAGCATTAACCAGCAGCTGACTGAAGAGCCCTTGGGCCTTAAGTAAACATCAGCAATTGGCTGGCAGTATTTCCCATGGGTTTGTGGTGGTGGTAGCTGTGAGAAGACGCTCCCCTGCCTGTGGAAAGAGGAGGGAAGAGTGGGAAGGATTTTGTCTTGTGATTTGAGCACCAGCTTAGTAATAGTAGAATAGAGCATCAGATAGATATCTAAGTTTTTGACTCCAATCCCTGACTCTTGAATGGTATCTCTGGACTCACCTGAAGCTGCAGGGAGCTCACCACCCTAAAAGAAAGCACACAAGACTGTCTGCCTTTGCCACCTGCTGATTGTGTACCCTTAGGGCCTTGAGAAAACATAGATGGTAGCCATGTAGTGAATATAGCATGCCTTGGATGAGACCTAGTGCTGTGCTGGCTTCACGTTTGAACCGAGTGCAGTCCCAGTGGTGGTGGCCACAAGGTTTTGTATCATCCTATACCCAGCTCCAGTCATCTAAGTACAGAGAGAGAGAGAGACTGTTGGGAAGAAAGTAAAGGAAGATAACGAGAGTCTCTGCCTCATAATTCAGAGAATTTTTCTGGCTCTTATCCAAAACCACTAAGGTGGTACCTCTATAACTCTACAAGAACCACAATGTTACTGGGCTTGGGGTGCCCCCAATGTAGACAGAGTTTAGATAACAACACTGAAATCCCATTGAATACCGGGAAAGCATCCCAATAACAACAGGTAAAAACAAGCCCAGACTGTGAAGACTATGATAAATATCTAACTCTTCAATTCCCAAACCTTAAAGAACATCTGCAAGCATCAGGATCATCCAGAAAAACATGACTTCACAAAATGAACTAAACAAACCACCAGGGACCAATCTGGGACAGATACGTGACCTTTCAGACAGAGAATTCAACATCACTGTTTAGAGGAAATGCAAAGAAATACAAGATAACACATAGAAGGAATTAAGAATTCTATCAGATAAATTTAACAAAGAGGTTAAAATAATTAAAAAGAATCAAACAAATTCCAGAGTTGAAAACGTGCTATAAAATGTATCGAAGTTCCTTAATAGCAGAATTGATCAAGCAGAAGAAAGAACTAGTAAGTTTGGAGACAGGCTATTTGTAAATACAAAATCAGAGGAAACAAAGAAAAAGAATAAAGTACACCAACAAGAGCTAGAAAATAGCTTCAAAAGGACAAATGTAAGAGTTATTTGCTTTAAAAAGGAGATAGAGAAGAAGATGGGGTAGAAAGTTTATTCAGAGGTATAATAACAAAGAACTTCCTAAACCTAGGAAAATATATCAATATTTAAACACAATACAATTATAGAACACCAAGTATATTTAACCCAAAAAGACTACCTCAAATAACTTAATAACCAAACTCCCAAAAGTCAAGAAGACAGGATCATAAAAGCCAAAAGAGCAAAAAACAAAAAACAAATAACATACAATAAAGCTCTAATATGACTGGCAGCAGTATTTTCAGTGGAAATCTTACAAAACAGGGGAGTGTGAAATGACATATTTAAAGTGCTGATGGAAAAAAAAAAAAAGCTTTTGCCCTAGAATATATGTCTGGTGAAAATATCTTACAAATACGAAGGAGAAATAAAGACTTTCCTAGACAAGACATATAAAAGCTAAGGAATTTCAGCAACACTAGACCCGCCCTACAAGATGTACTAAAGGGAATACTTCCATCAGATAGAAAAGAATGTTAATGATCAATAAGAAATCATCTGAAGGTACAAAACTAACTGGTAATAATAAGTACATAGAAAAACACAGAATATATAACACTGTAATTGTCGTGCATAAACTTCTCTTAAATAGAAAGCCTAAAAGATGAACCAGCCAAAAATAATAAATACAACAACTTTTCAAGACATAGTACAATGAGCTATAAACAGAAATAATAAAGTTAAAAAGTAGAGGACAAAGTTAAAGTGTAAAATTTTTATTAATTTACTTTTGCTTGATCATTTGTTTATGCAAAAACTGTTACGTTGTGATCACTTTAAAATAATGAGTTATAAGATTGTATTTGCAAGCCTTGTGGCAACCTCAGATCACAAAACATTCAACAGTGATATGGATTGGCTGTGTACCCACCTAAATCTCATCTTCAATGCCCAAGTATTATGGGAGGGATTCAGTGGGAAGTAATTGAATCATGGTGCATGCTCATGACCTTGATGCTGTTCTTGGGACAGTGAATAAGTCTCAGGAAATTTGTTGGTTTTAAAGGGGGAGTTTCCCCACACAGGTGGTCTCGTTTTGCCTGCTGCCATCCATTAAGATGTGACTTGCTCCTCGTTGCCTCCCATCATGACTGTGAGGCTTCCCTAGCCACGTGGAACTGTAAGTCCAATTAAACCTCTTTCTTTTGTAAATTGCCCAGTCTCTGGTATGTTTTTATCAGCAGC
Source organism: Cacajao melanocephalus (assembly GCA_963573385.1). Lineage (NCBI taxonomy): Eukaryota > Metazoa > Chordata > Mammalia > Primates > Pitheciidae > Cacajao > Cacajao melanocephalus. Next base: position 83,167 of record CAUYLG010007532.1, read on the forward strand.
ATGAAAACAGACTAATACAGTAAACTGGTACCAGGAGTGGGATGTTGTTGAAAAGATACCCAAAAATATAGAAGTAACTTTGGACTGAGTAACAGGCAGAGGTTGGAACAGTTTGGAGGGCTCAGAAGAAGACAGGAAAATGAGTGGAACTCCCTAAAGATTTGTTGAATGGCTTTGACCAAAATGCTGCTAATGATATGGACAATACAATCCAGGCTGAGGAGGTCTCAGATGGAGATGAAGCACTCATTGAAAAGTGGAACAAAGGTGACTCTTGTTATGTTTTATCTAAGAGACTGGCAGCATTTTGTTCCTGCCCTAGAGATTTGTGGACCTCTGAACTTGAGAGATAATTTAGGGTATCTGGTGGAAGAAATTTCTAAGCAGCAAACCATTCAAGAGGTGACTCAGGTGCTGTTAAAGGTATTCAGTTTTAAGAGAAAAACAGAACATAAAAGTCTGGAAAAAGGCCAAGGCAGGCAGATCATGAGGTCAAGAGATCGAGACCATCCTGGCCAACATAGTGAAACTCTGTCTCTACTAAAAATACAAAAAAAATAGCTGGGCATGGTGGCATGTGCCTGTAATCCCAGCTACTCGGGAGGCTGAGGCAGGAGAATTGCTTGAACCCGAGAGGCGGAGGTTGCAGTGAGCTGAGGTCGCGCCACTGCACTCCAGCCTGGTGCTTGGTGATGGAGTGAGACTCTGTCTCAAAAAAAAAAAAAAGTCTGGAAAATGTGCAGCCTAACAATGCAATAGAAAAAAAAAATTCCATTTTCTCAGGAGAAATTCAAGCCAGCTGCAGAAATTTGCAGCTGAATGTTAATCACCCAGACAATGGGGAAAATATCTCCAGGGTGTGTCAGAGACCTTTGAGGCAGTCACTCTCAACACAGGCTCAGAGGTTTAAGAGGAAAAAAGGGTTTCATGGGAGGCTAAGTGTCCCTCTGCTTTGTGTGGTCTAGGGATTTGGTGTCCTGCATCTCAGCTGCTCTAGCTGTGGCTAAAATGGGCCAAGGTACAGCTCAGGCAGTTGCTTCAGAGGGTGGAAGCCCCACACATTGGAGATTTCATCTGTTGTTGTGCTTGCAGGTGCACAGAACTCAAGAATTAACGTTTGGGAACCTTCACCTAGATTTCAAAAAAATGTATTAAAATACCTCGAAGCCTAGGCAGAAGTTTGCTACAGGGTCGGAGATCTCATAGAAAACCTCTGCTAGGGCAGTGCAGAAGGGAAATATGGGGCTGCAGCCCCCACACAGAGTTCCTACTGGGGCACCACCTAGTGGAATAGTGAGAAGAAGGTCACCATCCTCCAGGCATCAGAATGGTAGATCCATTGACAGCTTGCACTGTTTGCCTGAAAAAGCCACAGACACTCAATGCCAGTCTGTAAAATCTGTCCAGAAGGAGGATTTACCCTGCAAAGCCACAGGGGCGGAGCTGTCCAAGACCATGGGAACCCACCTCTTGCATCAGTGTAGCCTGGTTCTAAGACACAGAGTCAAAGGAGATCATTTTGGAGCTTTAAATTTTGACTACCTCACTGGATTTCAGAATTGCAGGGGGCCTGCAGCCCCTTTTTTTGGTTAACTTATCCTATATTTGAAATGGCTGTATTTACCCAAAGCCTGTACCCCACTGCATCTTGGAAATAACTTGCTTTTGATTTTACATTCTCATAGGTAAAAGGGACTTGCCTTGTCTCAGATGAGACTTTGGACTGTGGACTGTTGAGTTAATGCTGAAATGAGTTAAGACTTTGGCGGACTGTTGGGAAGGCATAACTGGTTTTGAAATGTGAGGACATGAGATTTGGGAGGTGTCAGGGATGGAATGATATGGTTTGGCTGTGTCCTGAGCCAAATCTCATGTTGAATTTTCATATGTTGTGGCAAGGATCTAGTGGGAGGTAATTGAATCATGGGGGCAGGTCTTTCTCATGCTGTTCTCATAATGGTGAATAAATCTCACAATAGCTGAAAATTTTGAAAGGGGGAATTTCCATGCACAACCTCTCTCTTTTTGCCTGCTGCCATACATCTAAGATGTGACTCGTGTGTGGCCTCCCTAGCCACTTAAAAGTGTAAGTCCAATTAAACCTCTTTGTTTTATAAATTGCCCATTCTTGGGTATATCTCAGGTATGTCTTTATCAGCAGCATGAAAAATACAATACAATACTAATATAAACAGATACGCAAAAAATAAAATTCCAGAAATTAAAACCTACCACCAGAGAAAATCTCCTTCACTAAAAAGAGGAAAGAAAGAAGGAAGAGAAGACCACAAAGCAACCATAAAACAAACAAGAAAATGACAGCAGTACATACTTCCTTATCAATAATGGACTAAATTCTCCAACCAAAAGTTATTCAGTCAAAAGATTCTATGTAATGGACTAAACTGTCCAATCAAAAGTCACAGAGTAGCTGAATGAATTAAAAATAAGACCCAATGATCTGTTGACTACAAGAAACACACTTCATCTATAAAGACACATATAAACTTAAAGGGACAGAAATAGATAATTCAATCTTAATGGAAACCAAGAAAGAGCAGAAATTGCTACACTTAACGTTAGTCAGAAGAAATTTCAAGACAAAAACTATAAAAAGAGACAAAAGTCATTATATAAGGATAAAGGAGTCAATTCAGGAAGAGGATGTAACAAGTGTAAATATATATGCATCCAATACTGGAACACTCAGAAATGTAAACAAATATTGGTGCTAAAGAGAGAGATAGGCCTCAATACAATAAAAGCTAGAGACTTCAATATCCCACTTTCCACACTGGACAGATCTCTCAGACAGAAAATAAACAAAGAAATGTAAGACTTAATCTGCACTAAGGAACAAATGGATCTAATAAATATACACAAAACATTTCATCCAATTGCTGCAAAATACACATTTTTCTCTTCAACACATGAATCATTATCAAGAATCTACCACATATTAGGTTATAAGACAAGTCTTAAAACACTCAAGTAAGTTGAAATCATATCAAGCGTCTTCTCTGACCATAATGGGATAAAAGTAGAAATCAATAACAGGAATTTTGCAAGCTATACAAATACATGGAAATTAAACAATATGCTCCTAAATGTCCAGTGGGTCATGGAAGGCAATAAGAAGAAAATTTAAATATTTCTTGAAACAAATGATAATGGAAACACAACATACCCAAACCTGTTGGATACAGTGAAAGCTGTACTAAGAGCGAAGTTTATAACAATAAGTCCCTACATAAAAAGAAAAAAAATTCAAATAAGTAAGCTCACAATGTATCTTAAAGAACTAGAAAAGCAAGAGCAACTCTAACACAAAATTAGTAGAGGAAAAGAAATAAAAAAGAACAGAGCAGAAATAGATGAAATTGAAATGGGGGGAAAAACACAAAAGATGAAGGTAACATTAAGTTGCTTTTCTGAAAAGATAAAAAAAATTGACAAACCTCTAGCCAGACTAAGAAAAAAAAGAGAGAAGACCCAAATAAATAAAATTAGAGATTAAAAAGGAAACACTGCAATCAATATCACAGAAATTCAAATGATCATTAGTGGCTATTACAGGTAATCATATGCCAATTAGTTGATATATTTAGAAGAAATTGATAAATTCCTAGACACATCCAACCCAGCAAGATTTTAACCTGAAAAAAAATTCCAAAACCTGAACAGACCAATAACAATAACGAGATTGAAGCCATGATAAGAAGTTTTCCAGGAAATAAAACCTGGGACCTAATGGCTTCACTGGCTGACTTCTACCAAATATTTAAAGAAGAACTTATATGGCTGGACACAGTGACTCCTGCTTGTAATCCCAGCACTTTGGGAGGCTGAGGCAGGTGGATCACAAGGTCAGGAATTCAAGACCAGCCTGAACCAACATGGTGAAACCCTGTCCACTAAAAATACAAAAATTAGCCGGGCATGTTGGCATGCACCTGTAATCCCAACTACTCAGGAGGCTGAGGCAGGAGAATCACTTGAACCTGGGAGATGGAGGTTGCAGTGAGCCAAGATCACACTACTGCACTCTAGCCTGGGTAACAAAGCAAGACTCCATCTCAAAAAAAAAAAAGGGAGAAGAAGAAGTAATATTATTCCTGTTCGAACTATCCTGAAAACCGAGGAGAGGGGAATATTTCCAAACGTATTCTACAAGGCCAGTATTAATTACCTTTATACCAAAACTAGAAAAACACATAGAAAAAAAAAATCAAAAAAGCCTACCAGCTTATATCTCTGATGAGTATTAATGCAAAAATCCTCAATAAAATACTAGCAAACTGAATTCAACAACACATTAAAAAGATCATTTATCATGACCAAGTGGAATTTATCCCAGAGATGCAAGGAAGTTTCAGCATACTCAAATTAATCAATGTGACACATCATATCAAAGAATAAAGAATAAAAACCACATGATCATTTCAACTGATGCTGAAAAATCATTTGATAAAATTCAATACCCTCTTATAGTAAAAACCCTTAAAAAACTGGGTATAGAAGGAACATACCTCAACATAATAAAAGCCAAATACAACACACCGACAGCTAGTATCATATTGAATGAGGTAAAACTGAAAACCTTTCCTCAAGATCTGGAACATGACAAGGATGCCCACTGTCACCACTGTTATTCGTCATAGTACTGGATGTCCTAGCTAGAGCAATCAGACAAGAGAAATAAATAAAAGACATCCAAATAGGATATGAAGAAATCAAATTATTATTGTTTGCAGATGATGTAATCTTTTTTATGGTTGTTTAATTTTTTTTTTTTCAGACAGGGTCTTGCTCTGTTGCCCAGGCTGGAGTGCAGTGGCAGGTTGCTCAGCTCACTGCAACCTCTGCCTCCCAGGCTCAAGCTATTCTCTTGCCTCAGCCTCCTGAGTAGTGGATAATACAAGTGCATGCCACCATGCTTGGCTAATATGTTGTATTTTTTTGCAGAGATGGGGTTTGACCGTGTTGCCCAGTCTAGTCTCAATCTCCTGGGCTCAAGTGATTTGCCCGCCTCAGCCTCCCAAAGGCAGATGATATACTCTTACTTGTGGAAAATCTTAAAGATTCCACCATGAAACAATTGGAACTGATAAATTCAGTAAAGTTGCAGGATACAAAACCAACATACAAAGATCAGTTGTATTTCTACACACCAACAGTAAACAATCTGAAACAGAAATCAAGAGTAATCTCATTTATAGTAGCTACAAATAAAATAAAATACCTAGAAATTAACTTAGCCAAAGAAGTGAAAGACCTCTACAATAAAAATTGTAAAATATTGATGAAAGAAACACACAAAAAAAGAAAGATATTCCATGTTCATAGACTGAAAGAATATTGTTAAAAGTCATACAACCCAAAGCAATCTACAGATTTGATGCAATCCCTATCAAAATACCAATGATATTCTAATCAATTTTTTAAAATCCTAAAATTCTTATGAAATAACAAAAGACTCAGAATGGTCAAAGCTATCCTGAGCAAAAAGAACAAAACTGAAAGAGTCACATTATCTGATTTCAAATTATGCTACAGAGCTGTAGCAACCAAGGCAACATGGTACTGGCATAAAATTAGACACATAGATCAATGGGACAGAATAGAGAACCCAGAAACAAATCCACATACCTCAATGAACTCATTTTCAACAAAGGTTCCAAGAATATACATTGGGAAAAAGATAGTCTCTTCAGTAAATGTTGCGGGAAAAACTGATTATCCATACGCAGAAGAGTGAAACTAGACCTTTATTTTTCTCCATATACAAAAATTAAATCAAAATGGATTAAAGACTTAAATCTAAGATTTCAAACTATGAAACTCCTAAAAGAAAACATTGGGGAGGCTCTCCAGGACATTGGACTGGACAAATATTTCTTGAGTAATACTCCACAAGCACAGGCAACCAAAGCAAAAATGGACACATCAGATCACACCAAGTTAAAAAGCTTCTTCACAGGAAAGGAAACAATCGACAAAGTGAGGAGACAACCCACAGAATGGGAGAAAATATTTGCAAACTATGCATCTGACAAGGAATTAATAACCAGAATAGATAAGGAGCTGAAAAATAAAACTATACAAGAAAAACTCTAATAATCTGATTGTGAAATAGGCAAAAGATCTGAACAGACATTTCTCAGATGAAGACAACAAATGCCAAACAGGTATATGAAAATGTGCTCATCATCATAATTTGAAAATCAAAGCTACAATGAAATCTTATCTCACTCCAGTTAAAATAGCTTTTATCCAATAGTCAAATGGTGGTGAGGACATGGAGAAAAGGAAACCCTTGCACACTGTTGGTAGGAATGTAAATTAGTACACTTACTAAGGAGAATGGTTTGGAAGTTCCTCAAGTAAAAATAGAGACAATATGATCCAGCAATCCTACTGCTAGATATACCCAAAAGAAAAAAATAACAGTATATCAAAGCAGTATCTGCACTCTCATGTTTATTGCAACACTATTCACAAGAGCCAAGATTTGGAAGCAACCTAAGGGTCCATTAAGAGATAAATGGATTAAAAAAATACGGGACATACACACAATGGAGTACTATTTACTCATAAAAATGAATGAGATCCTGTCATTTGCAACAACATAGATGAAGCTGGAGATCATTATGCTAACTGAAATAAGCCAGGCATAAAAAGACAAACTTCATGTTCTCAATTGAACTTATGCAGATAGAGAGTAAAAGGATGGTTGCCAGAAGCTAGGAAGGGTAGTAGGGCATGCGGGCTGGGGAGAAGTGGGAATGATTAATGGGTACAAAAAATAATTAGTAAGAATGAATAAGACTTAGTATTTGATAGCACAAGGTGAATATAGTCAATAACAATTTAATTGTACATCTTAAAGTAACTAAGAGTATAATTGGACTGTTTGTAACACAAAGCACAATTGCTTGTGGTGATGAATACCCCACTTACTCTGATGTGATTATTATGCATTGCATGCCTGTATCAAAATATATCATGTATCCCATAAATATATACAGGTACTGTGTACCCACAAAAATTAAAATTAAAAAAATTCTTCAGATTTTAATGTCATTTTCTTATATAGGCAATTAAGAGTAATAAGATATATGTGGATACACAGATGTTAGATAGATGACAGATGATAGACACTATCTTATCCATAGAATCTATTTTAAAATAAACCGCAAAGTCCTTTTGAGTTTTAAATTTGGACATATGTCCTAGCATTACATCAAAAATTAGTTGGTTAGTTTATTACCATACTTGATGTCTTCTGAATCTTTTAAAATTTAATATCTAAAAGACATCCAGAAGAGAATATACATAACTATAAAATATATCAGATTTTTTTTTAAAGATGAAAAAATATTAAGACATTTAGAGAACATCTCAAACAGACAAGCTTTTAAAAGAGACATTTCAATTAGGGAAGGACTTTTGATATAATCTAGTACAAATCCCTTCTTTTTGTTTTTTGTTTTTGTTTTTGTTTTTGAATGAGGGACACAAATAAAAGAAAGTTTTTATTTGCACTGAATGTCAGGTTCCCATCAGATTTAGATACAGTAAGTAGCATTGCTGCAGTTAGACTGAAAATAATTTTCATTTGACTTGTTTGAAAAAGCCACTGGAAATAAAAATCTTCTGTAATTTTATTTATCAAATCATTACATACATGTTCCATACAACTATATTGTAGGAAGAATACTTTTAGACAGAATACTGGAAAGGATTTGTGTGATTATTAGGGGATCTTGAGCTCACAGCCATATAGGTTATATAATATCATTCCTTGAAAAGAGAGGTAGGCAGGTACATCTTGATGTACTCCACAGACAACATCTTTCTTACATTAATTATTTTGCCCAAAGCTTGAATGGCCTTCATCTGCTTGATTCACACGACTCCCAACAAATGTAAAATGCTAGAGTATTTGAGGTCTATTCTGAAAATTCTAACATTTTATGCTATCCTGCCTTGTTTAGAGACTTATTTCTTCTAGGAGGCAGCAAACTCCCGAAAAGCAAAGAAAGTATTTTTATTCCTCTTTTATTTACCACCTATTCAAGAACAGAAAACATGGCAGGAATTGGAAATATTTATTGATATGCCTTTCTTTAACATGATTTAGTCTACTTTACAAAACAAATTACACAAAAGTTTTTTGTAAAAGAACAAAAAAAGATTATTTGACTATTTCCAACAGTGACAGTGACAGGTCTACATTACATTAAAACTTAATTTATTAATTATACTGCTTTAAAAGATATCCACAGTTAATTAGGGTATGTTGGATTCATTCAATAATACGTAGTGGTGATTCTGCCTCATGATCACATTTTATTAAGAAATCTCTTCTTTTCATATCCAAACATGACACTTCCATTTTTCTCTCCTTCTGTAAGCCACGTTGTTTATTTATATCCTGTGATCCTTGGAGTATAACTCTGTGCTTGTATTTTTTCTTTCATTGTTTATTATGATAAGCATACATAAAATATTATGTTGACATTCCAAGTTGCAGTTTGTGGCTACAAGAGGAGCCGCTTTTAAATATAGATGACAATAAAGCCAAGAAAGTGATCTGGTAGGACAGTGGGTGGCTGAAATTCCAAGAACTATAAATTTCTATCAAAGAAGAATTTTCAGCGTGTTTGGGTAAGTAGAGTGTACGTAGAATCTCAACTCCTACCATACGCATGTTATCAGAGGTCATTCAGAACCAAATAAAGACATTTTATAAGTTCAGAAAACATAAAGGTCTCAGCTTTCCCAGGATTTTTTGTCTTCTGTGAAATTATCAGGAAGCTTTGTAAAACTCAGATAAAATAAACAACACAAAGTGACCTATAGTTTTTACTATACTGCAGTATTTATTCATTCTTGCCTTTTAGACATGTAAACAAAAACTCAGCTGCTTTTACAGACACATGGAGGATTTTGTTGGCACAGAGTAGAGAAGGACTCAAGATGAGAAAGCCAGGTTCAAGGGCTACTTATCATTCTGGTTTGTTTACTATCTCCATAATGATAGAGGGAGGAGGCAGAGAAATGCTAGGCAGAGAGTGGCAGGTCCCTGGCAAAACCTGAGCTGAAAAGCCTGAAATCCACAGGCCAATATAAGAAATTCTATCCCCGTTTGCCCACTCTCTCCCAATTGGTTCTTTCTGAATAATGTCTTTTTACCAATTGAATGCTGCCTTTTCTAAAACTACCTATGGTCTGCCCCACTCCCTATCCTGTGCCTATAAAGATCCCAGATCCTGTTGGTAGAGTGAGAAAAGCTGCTTGACTGCAGAGAGGCAATTTGACTTCAGAGGGGTGACTGGACTCTGGAGGAGAGATGGTTTAACTTCAGAGAAGAGCTGGCTGGAGACAGCCAAACTTCAGGGTAGATTATCTTCCTGTCCCTTCCCCTTTTCAGCTCCCCTCCCCACTGAGAGCCATAACCATCACTAAATAAAATTCTCTACCTTCACCATCCTTCAAGTGTCCATGAAACCTCATTCTTCTTAGACGCCACGAGTTAGGGACCCACCTACTCAGGTACCAAAAGAAGGGTATCACAATGGCCCCTTGCCCTCACTGGCAAAGGGCAGCTGTCCTACACGATGAGTTAAGGGACCCACTGAGCTGATAGCACACTGCTGTCCGCGGATGGTGGAGCTAAGATATCACTGTAACACACCCTCTGGGGCTTCAGGGGTAACAGGCACCCCCAGCTGGGCACTGCCATGGGGCCTGCATGAAGCCTTTTCCTGCCAGCGCCCAAAACAACCAGCCAGATCTTGCATTCAATTGTTCATGCATTCCCTCCTGCAAGAGGTTGAGTGCAAGAACCTGAGTAAAAAGGGCACCCCCACTGCAAGTCCAATGAAGAGGTCAAGAAAAACACCTGCATCTGTACAAAGATATATGGTATGGTCCATATTGAAACAAAAATATCCTCCATACTGAATGCCTAGAATGTCACTTCTTTTTAAATACAAATTTCAGTATTGACTGGACTCTGACTCCTGGCCGTATATCAAATCACCAGCATCAAATCTTATTCTACCAGAGAAATATCTGCCAGTCACCCATGTGTAATACCATCTTCTGGTAAAAAGCTGGTTGGCGTTAAAAATGTATAAGCCAGGATTTAAATATTCTATTTCAAAGGGAAGTCATTAGGTATTTTAGCAGGTAATGACACGATTTGATTTATATTTTTCAAGAGTCACTCTGGTTCTTCCGTAAAGAAAGGAAAAATGAACAGAAATGAGAGACCGGGTAAGAGACTATAAAATAATCCTGATGATAGAGAGTGGCAGCTTCATGGAGTAGCAGCTGTAGAAACAGAAAAGTAGACAGTTTTGGAACATATTTTGAGAGTGGGCGGAAGTAGGAGGAAGCCAAGGATGACACTTGATCAAGAGATGCAGGAGATAATTTTTCAGTCAATTCTTTCTTGGCATTTTTGTCTGATCCATCATCTCACACAGCATCTTGCTTATTCTGAAGAACTGCTGGGGCTGTCATGTAATACCTGTTCTTGGCTCAGTTTTGACTTTTACCAGAACTTTTTGATTTACTCATAAGTTCCCATATCCAATCTTACCTATACTCATAAAGAAAAATGGACACCTATACTTAATGGACACATATGTACTTAATAGGAGAAACCAAACATTCATCTACCTGTGTATATGAATATATCATCTTTCAAGGATTTTGTCCACTTTGTAGCTGGAAATTGATCTGTCTCATGCAAAAGCATTGGTTCTTTCCCTTACACGGAGCTGCCTCCCTATAGGCATGACACTTTCCTACAGAGTAGAGGAAATATAAATATATATGGGAAATCCATGTTTCTTAGATAACTTACAATCTTGTGGAGGAAAAATAATTTTTTTTAATTTAATAATATGGATCAGCAAAGGGCAAATATATGATTAGTTTCATAAGTATTGAAGAAGTTGAGAGAAAAAGAGACCTTTCTGGCCAGAGGGGACAGTAAAGGTTTTGCCCAGTAAAACTAACTTAAATTAGACTGTAAAAGTTGAGTAGGAGGGGAGACATTGGGTGGATATTGCCAACACTGGGATCAGTGAGCATAGAGAAAATCAGGAATTTCTCTAAAGAACACAAAAAAAGGGGCCTAGCACTTGTTAGGAGCCTACTATATTTCGCAAACTGACACTTTTACATACGTTATATTTCATTTTATTTAATCTTTATGCTGAGACAGGAAAACATCAGTACCTTCATTCATAGATACAAGAAATTAAGACTCAGAATAGATCAGACACTCTTTCCAAGGTCGTGGAAAAACAAGAGACAGAGCTAGGTTTTGCTCCTACATGTCTTACAAATCTAACATTACCTTCACCATGCTAAATCTGCTAAGTGAAGAGTAAGAGAGGAAATGTGGGCTTGAAGCCAGCTTGGAATGGGCCTTGATTGGAAGACTGAAGAATATGGATAGGTAAACATTGTTGTGGGCGGAGCAATTATTGCTTTTTGTTTGTCTGTTGTTTTTAATTGCAATAGGATTTGATTATGTTAAGCAACAGCTTCTGAAATAACTGAGAAGCCTCCTATGGTAAATATTTTGAAGCATTTAGATATGGAAAGTTCTGGCAAGTTTATTTAACTGGTTTCATTATTTTATAGTCTCTTTTCAGAGTTGATATTGTAGGCAAGAAGCTGTGACTCACAGATTCCACAGTGCAACGGCTTTAAAGTTACAATGTTGCAAAATAAACCATCATTTAATCTGCTTAATCTTTTTATAGAAAGAGATTGCTGATGATATGTCAACATTTTGGTAATTTTTCAAGCGAATCATGACTCCCTTCTGGCCCCCAATAAATATTTATTAACTTTCTACTATGTTCATAGAATTACAGTGTTAGAGAAGCAGAGATTCATGTTTAATCCTTGATCTCAAGTACTTGTCAGTATGGTTGGATAAAAGGATGCCTCCACTTTAGAAATTATATGATGCCATACTAATCACTACTGACTTTCCTGGAATTCCTCACAGCTTACAAAGCAATAGCACTAACATAGTAACAATGAATCATGCTAATACCAACGATTAGAACAGTGGGGTGATGTTATCATCCTTCCTGGAAAGATGAGAGCATGTGGATTCAGGCAGGCTAGCAGACTTTTCCAAGGCCACATAGGTAGTCAGAGAAGCTTCAAGACTGGAAGCACACAGGAGCAGAACAAGCTGCCTCTTTCAAAATCTACCAAGTAAGAGATGTCACAGACAATGTGCATGCTCTGGTGAGCTCAGAGGAAGAAAAATTTCTGCTGTGACTTAGTAGGCAGATGTTTCCAAAATAAGGTGAAATTTGAACTGGGCCTTGAAGAAAGGTAATATTTGGCAGCCTGAAGAAGGTCTAGAACCTGGAACAGTATCTACAGGTCATTTTTTTGACTGTTCATGGGATTCAACTTCCCTGATCAAATGCCATATTCATAGTGCAATAAAAGACAGACACTCTTAAGTATATGAAAATATATTCATTCCCTTCTCATTTGTACTTTCCACAACATATAAAAGCAGCAACCATGAAGTCCAGGTTTGGTGGAAAGTGAGAGAAATGTCTTACAGAGGGGAAAAGTTGGCTTAAAAATTAAAGAGCCAGACAGAGTGGCTTGTACCTATAGTCCCAGCTACTGGGGAAGCTGAGGTGGGAAAATAGCTTGAAACCAGGAGTTTGAGACCAGTCTCATCAACACAGTGAGACCTCATCTCTATAAATGAATGAATGAATGAATAAATCAGAGTTTAAGGCTGAAGTGAGTTATGATCACACCACTGCATTCCAGCCTGGACAAAAGAGAAAGACTGACTCAAAAAACAAACAAACAAAAACAGTAGCTGCCAACCTTATGATTTTTATAGTTAACAATTTGCACTCAAGATGGACAGTCAAGTCAGGTATTTTTTTCCTGGACTTGCAACCCCACCCCTTCCCATACCCTCAAGTAGAGCTAAAAAAAAAAAAAATCGCTTGGACCGTATCCACCTTTCCTCAAAATGTCCAAGTCTGTATGTATAATATCCTCTGCTAAATGATATCTGGGCTTTTTCTCTGAATTGTCTTGAGATCTCCACAACAGCCATGCTTGGCTAGTCCCACTGTCAGTCTGGGGCAGGCAGGGCACAACCGTGAGACTGGGAGGCAGATGGGAAAGGCACTCAGGAGCAGCCTTTCTGAGTGAGTATACCTCTAGCGGGGTTGACTGCATCTGACAGCATCCCCATCAGGCCAGCTGTATTTGCTTGTGCCTCACCCTGTCAGCCTGTGAAATCTCAGGTTCCCATATTCCAGCAAGAGAGGCACAGGTTAGCTCTGGGCCAAATGGGGAAAGGAAACTTGTAAGACAGTTATCAAAGTGAGTGAAAATGAGTAACTGCGCCACTGATTCAAGAATCTCCAATACTCTATAGAGTTCTACCTAAGTCAGAGGAGGAAATAAAGGAAACATACTATCAACATAATAGCTGTTGAAATGTCACAGTAACTTTCTGAAAGTCATGGTGTGGGAGAAGGAGGAAATTCTTTTTGATAGTGTTCAGACAGGACCAGGAAGAACTAAATGTCTTCCCAGAAAACCATAATAAGAATATGTCAGTTCCAAGTTATAGATGTAAAGCATATTTGCAGATATGCTGCCCTCAATGTGAAGCAGGCTCATCCTAGTACAGATAGACAATTGGATCACATCCAGGCTTGTAAGCAAGCGTCCTTACATAATTCTCAAACTGGAAGAGAGGTCAGAGTAGGGAAATTTTACTGGTAGTTGTAATAAATAGCACATCCCATAGGACAAAGCAAGACAATGGATAGTGATAATATTAGTCACGTAGCAGGAATGTGAAACAACTCAAGAATGCTAAAGGAAGATACAAGGTAAAACTACATTGAAGTTTTCAGCTGAACAAAAGAGATACAAAGCGTGACATTACTGAGGATAAAAGAGAATAAAACTGGGCATTCTTAATAGAAATATAGAGATCAGAACAAGAGAAAAGAACATCTTTTTTTCCCATGCTGGTAGTGGCATAGTTGGTCACCTTGTCCGCATAAAAAATGGGAGTCCACACGCAAGATTAGTAAAAAGAAAGCAAAACTAGGGCTTATGAAAATGCTATAGAAGGACTGAGGCAGTAAGTCCTGGGAAGGCCAGAAGGCTTGGGAAAGGGGAAAATGATCATTGTTTTCACATGTTTAAAAGACTATTATCTTGGGATAAAAATCATTATTTTTTATAGGAATATATAGTCTTATTGGCCAGGCACGATGGCTCATGCTTGTAGTCCCAGCGCTTTTAGAGGCCAAGGCAGGTGGATCACCTGAAGTCGGGAGTTCGAGACCAGCCTGACCAACATGGAGAAACCCCATCTCTACTAAAAATACAAAATTAGCCGGGTGCGGTGGTGCCTGACTGTAATCCCAGCTACTCTGGAGACAGAGGCAGAAGAATCGCTTGAACTTAGGAGGTGGAGGTTGCAGCTGAGATCACGCCATTGCACTCCAGCCTGGGCAACAGGAGCAAACTCTTTCTCAAAAAAAAAAAAAAATCATAGTCTTATCATTTAGGTTTGGTCTGCTTAATGTTTCTTTGAGTCTTCCTTTACTTTTCTAATCCTCTGATTTCTGGGCTTTTATGATGTAAATTAAACAATAGAAACCAATACACCTAAAGTTGGCAAGAGCAAAGGGAAAGAATGATGATGATGAAATTATACTGTGAAATTCCAAAAAATAAAAGCAGCCCAATCAGAAAACAAACTACTGATGCATTAAGAGTAATATGGATCAATGACAGACTGGGATGGAGAGCAGAAGGTTATTTTGGGATTAGAAAATAGAGAACTCCCTGGGAAATGAAAAGAATAAGGATGTTGTTGTAACAGCTGTTAGTACTACATAAAGGTATCATCTAAGAGCTCTTAGAGAAATAACAGTTAAAGCCCAAATGAAACAGAATTATAGTGAAAAGTACATTGGATGAAGAATGAGAATACTTGAACTTTAGTGTCAGTTGAACCATTTCCTAAAACTGTCACCTTGGGAAATTCATTGACCCTTTCTCGGTCTCAGTTCCTCATGTGTCTAAATAAATAGAAAAAAAAAAAAAAAAGACACATCACAACCTATTTTCTAAAAGAGATCCAGGCAGACCCTTCCCCCAGTGAATGTGGCTATGGTAAACTGAGTTTCCTGTATTTCCCATTCAGGAGAATAGAAGTCAAAGCCCAAGGAGAGAGAGGGTTATGTCTTAGGGCACCATCCCAGTGGGTACCAGTCATATCAACCACTCAGACATCTTGGGGTGACAGGCATCACTTTTAGCAGCTGGCTTTGTGCCAGCAATATCCCAAGTAATTTGTACAATATTCTAAGTAATAGTTAAGTTATTGATAAAATGCTCTTGGTTTCATCTGACTTTATGACACCATAGATTAGACTATACCCAGTTAAAGATAAGCAATTTAGGTTAAGTGTAACCTTATGTCCTATGATTTCTTCTCTGTGATGATCCATTAGCAAGCTCACAACTGATTCTTAAAGGAAAATTGTTTAAGAGGGCTTGACTTTGCCCCAAAACTGGGACCTCAACTGTAATTTCCCATAGAGCTTGTGATAGGACCCATATAACATCCTGATCTGCCTCAGATGTTTTTAGCACCATTGTATTCCCTGGTTCATCAAAGCCAAGTAGCAGCATTGCTTATATACAAGATGGACCACCTGTAGATCTTCCTCTTCCCAAGACTATAGGCATTTGGGGCAAATAAGTTGAAACAGTACACTTTAATGTGATATGTGTTGTCTCTAGAGTCCAAATAGGACCATTAAAAATTATGCCTCTATCTTAATGAGAGAAGATTAAATGTGCTGCAACTTGTATTTCTCTCTGGAAGGTATATCCTCATATGTTAAAGTATATATCACCCGATATCTTCACTGGAGTGACAGGCACACATGACTCCTATGGAACTATTTAAGACACTTAACCCTACTTCTTGTTCACCTGGTTCTAGCAACATGATATCATCAATTTTGTAGACCAACATATTATCCTGAGAAATTATGTGATGAATAAAGTTTTGAGGAAAAAATTGAGACATGTAACCATTGAGTAAGCCCAGATAAAGATGGTTATGGTACACTGGTATTCCTTCCAGGTGAGGAAAAAGATATTTCTGGTATTTTCTGTTTATTAGGATGGGGTGGGGAGGAAATAAAAATGCTCTCAAGCTAAACAACTAAAGAACGGGAGGCAAAAGTTGGGATAATCTGCTAATAACCAATATATCTGGAACAATTACAACTGGATTATTTAATTACACTTACATTAATAATCCTTTGTCATTACCAAAGTTCTTTCACTACACAGTCATCACAATGTTAAGTGGAATATAATGGAAACAACCACTTTGTATCTTTTAAGCCTATAATGATGAACTAATCTCTGCAGTTATTCTAGGAATATAATACTGCTTTTACTTCCAAGGGCTTTCACTTGGCTTTTAATAGCTACAGCTCCACAAGTTCAAGGCTAACATGGGACTGCTGCTTATTGCTGAGTATATATCTTTTCCATCTATACCACAGTAGCCACAGGATAAGTCTGTGCATCCACTGGGCCCACTAGGATGTAATACCAAGCATAAATTATCTTTACCACCTGATATTCACTCAAAAGCCTCAACTATGACCTCTGGTCCACAGTAGTGTTGTGATTTACCAGAAGACAGTGTGGTCATAGAGTTAATGTTCAGTAACTTCCCCAAACACCAGGGGGCAATTAAAGTAAAGTTAACCTTGAATTTGCCACCAATGTCTTTGGGAAAAGCCAGGGGAAAATTTTATAATGAATACTTGGAAAGTCATTACAGGATCTGGGATGGTTTATTTCTCCCTCTAAAACTCATAGTAAAATTTAATTACTAATATGGTTTGGATCTGTATTCCCACCAAATCTCATGTTGAATTGTGATCCCCAGTGTTAGAGGTAAGGCCTGCTGGGAGGTGACTGGATGATGGGGGTGGATTTCCCCCTTGGTACTGTCCTGAGTTCTCATGAGATCTGATTGTTTACAAATATGGAGCACCTCCCCCCTCTCTTTCTTCCTCCTGCTCCAGCCATGTGAAATGCCAGCTCCCTCTTTGTCTTTTGCCATGATTGTTACGTTTCTGAGGCCTCTCCAGAAGCTAAGTAGATGCTGCCATGTTTCCTGTACAGCCTGTGAAACTGTGAGTCAATTAAACCTCTTTTAAGTTACCCAGTCTCTGGTAATTCTTTATAGCAATGCAAGAATGGAATAATATAGAAAATTGGTACCAAGGAATGGGCATTGCTATAAAGATACTGAAACTGTGGAAGTGACTTTGGAACTAGGTAATAGGCAGAGGTTGGAAGAGTGTGGAGGGTTCAGAAGAAGACAGAAAAATTAGAGAAGGTTTAGAACTTCCTAGAGACTTTGTTGAATGGTTGTAGCCAACATGATGATAATGACATGGACAATGAAGTCCAGGCTAAGGAGGTCTCAGATAGAGAAACGAGGAACTTACTGGGAATGGAGTAAAGCTCACTTTTGCTATGCTTTAGCAAAGAGACTGGCTGCCTCGTGTGCCTGCTCTAGGGATATGTGGAACTTTGCACTTGAGAGTGATGATGTAGGTGATGAGCCTACACTCCTATGTGTAAGCAGAGAAATGACCTGAAACTGAAACTTAAATTTAAAAGGGAAGCATAGCATAATAGTTTAGAAAGTTTGCATCCTGGCCATGTGGTAGAAAAGAAAAGCCTGTTTTTTGTTGAGGGGAGAAATTCAAGCAGGCTGCAGAAATTTGCATAAGTAAGAAGGAGTCAAGACAATGGGATAAAGGACTCAAAGCCATTTTGGAGACCTTAGCAGCAGCCCTTCCCATCACAGTCCAGAGGTCTCAGAGGACAAAATGGTTTTGTGAGCCAGGCCCAGGGCTCCCCTGTTCTGCACAGCCTCAGGACACTGCTCCCCATGTCCAAGCTGCTCTAACTCAAACCTTGGATCAACGGGGCCTAGGTACACCTCAGTAAACTGCTTCAGAGGGTGCAACTCCTAAGCCTTGGCAGCTTCCATGTGATGTTAAGCCTGAGGGTGCACAGAATGTAAGAGTTGAGGCTTGGGAGCCTCTACCTAGATTTCAGAGGATGTATGGAAAAATCTGGATGTCCAGGGAGAAGCCTAATGTAGGGGCAGAGCCCCAAGGAGAATATCTACTAAGGCAGTGCAGAAGGGAAATGTGGGGTTGGAGCCCCCACACAGAGTCCCTACTGAGGCAATGCCCAATAGAGCTGTGAGAAGAAGACTACCATCCTCCAGACCCCAAAATGGTAGGTCCACTGACAGCTTGTACCTTGCACCTAGAAAAGCCATAGGTACTCAAAACCAGCCCTTGAGAGCAGGCTTTTGGCCTGAATCCTGCAAAGCCGTGAGGGCAGAGCTGCCCAAGGCCTTAGGCACCAGTGTGCCCTGGATGTGAGGCATGCAGTCAAAGGAGATTATTTTGGAGCTTTAAGATTTAATGACTGCCCTACTGGGTTTCAGACTTGTGTGGGGGCTTGTCGCCTCTTTCTGTTGGCCAATTTCTCCCTTGTGGTATGGGAGTGTTTACCCAGTGCCTATACAGCCATTGTATATTGGTTGTGACTAACTTGTTTTTGATTTTACAGACTCTTAGGTGGAATGGACTGGCCTTGTTTCAGATAAGACTTTGAACTTTGGACTTTTGAGTTAATGCTGGAAATGAGTTAATACATGATTGTGTTTCACAATGTGAGAAAAACATGAAATTTTATGGGCCAGGAGCAGAATGATATGGTTTAGATCTATGTCCCCACCAAGTCTCATGTCTAACTGTATTCCCCAATATTAGAGGTGGGACCTGATGGGAGGTAATTGGATCATGAGGGCAGATTTCCCATTTTGCATTGTCCTGAGTTCTCATAAGATCTAGTTGTTTAAAAGTGTATAGCATCTCCCCCTCTGTCTTTCTCCTGCTCTGGCCATATAAAAGGTCAGCTCCCTCTTTGCTTTCCACCATGACTGTAAGTTTTCTGAGATCTCCCCAGAAGCTAAGGAGATGCCAGTGTGATAC
Organism: Cacajao melanocephalus; assembly: GCA_963573385.1. NCBI lineage: Eukaryota > Metazoa > Chordata > Mammalia > Primates > Pitheciidae > Cacajao > Cacajao melanocephalus. Next base: position 102,333 of record CAUYLG010007532.1, read on the forward strand.
TTCCTGAATAGCCTGAAGAATGATGAGCCAATTAAACCTTTTTTCTTTATAAATTACCCAGTCTCAAGTATTTCTTTATAGCAATGAGAGAGTGGACTAATACAATTGCCATTGTAACACTATTAAAAAGTGGAATGTTAAGAGGCAATTAGGCCATAGTGACTCCACCCTCATGAATGGGATTGGTTCCTTATAAAGAACAAGCTCTACCTCCCCTTGCTGTCTCTCATGTTCTCAACTTCTGCCTTGTGGTGATGCAGCAAGAAGGCCCTTGCCAGACACGGGCACCTTCATATTGGACTACCAAGCCTCCAGAACTATGTGCCAATAAATTTTTGTTCCTTAAAAATTACTCAGTTTCTAGTAGTTTGTTACAGCAACACAAAACAGACTGAAACAGGGTCCTTCCTTAGGCATGTTCAAATTTCCCTTCACTCAACGGGTGCTAGGTTAGGTTTATAAGTTGGTTGAGGATCTGCAAGAGTCTATACTGTTGATTCAAGTCAAGCTTCTGTTCATCAAGCCCTGCGTTATTCTCTTTTAGGTATGCAAATCAAGTCAAATTTTGATGAAATGTCTACCCATTTAAGCTCTAGGAATCCCATGATCAATTAGCCATTACTCAAATTTCATGTAGATCATATTATTCTGATTACCAGTTATGCCCTGCTACTTTCAGTGGTAGCATAGTATGCCTATCTTGCTTCTGGGCATTAATAAGTATTACTCTGTCATTGTTACTCTGAGTACCCAACCTTATCATTAAGATCAGGAAGTGATTTAAATGGTTACATTTCCCACCTTTCTTACAGCCTAAAGAGGAGAGTCATTGAAGTACTTTTTAAGGCCTCTGTTACTTCTCTCACCAATGTATTTATCTATGCTGAGTGAAAAGAAATATCATCTGGGAACGATGATATTCAGCAGGAAGGACTAGATGTTTTGAAAGGATAAGTCACATGATAAATTTAGTCTAAAATCCAATGTTTTCCTAAGAGTTTGGATTTCTTGATTTACATTAAACCAATGCATTTCTGATATCTTCACTTCATTTGATATAGACTATCATTTGGTCCAGCTTTAATAAGAAAAGAATTCCAAGAAAATTACTAAATCTACTTCCAGCTATTTGGGCTAGTTCAACCCAACACATTTAATCCAGAATTTATTGTAAGTGTGCCAATATAGACATTTTCAACCTGATCTAAAATATGTTTTCCCCTCTTTGGTTTAGCACACTAGGACCAGTTCCCACACACATATCCAAGGTCTTTTGCTGATGGAAAATGTTGAAACACATAAATCAACATCTATATTTGATTTGTTTAATTGATCCCCAAGCGCATGCTGGGATCTACCTTCAGATACCAGGTGAAGAAGTAGAGCAAGGCAGAAGGAGTCTTAGCACCCTGTTCTTTGAAGTCATTACAATGTCTTCAAGCATCACAGAATCAGCCTTATCTGACAGGAGATGGGGACTGCTTCTGCCTGCCCTAAAAGTTTCAAGCGACTTGGAGTTATTTGAATTCTCTCAAGCTGCCAATTCTAATCTTGTGGAGTCTAATTCTTTACCAACCAATGCCTTAACATTTGCCTGAGAGATCTGATAAACTGTAAATTTAAGTATTTTAAATTCAGCAACCTACATAATCAGGTCCTGTGACTATTGGTGCACACAATAACCCTGGAGCTACAGGACTTTATTTCAGATAGGTCACAGAAACTTCCTTGTTTTCTTACCAGGCCTAGAATCTAAGATCCTGAGTCTGTGACACTTTTTTTACTCTTGAAGTTGTTCGATATGGTTAGAAGTAACTCGTCTTTTTCATCACAATTGTTCTTTTTGTAAAGTTCTATTGTAGAATTATTTCAGTCTATCCAAACCATGCTTTCATTACTGGTGGCCCAAAGGGAGAATTTAAACATAACAGTTTTTAGTGGGTGGCATGGAATAATACCAATGTCCCACCCTCTAACAGTAACCAAATCCTTCCCCATCCAAATCAGAGAAAACCCATCTCAGATTTTCATTCCTTTGTGGATCTCCTACCTGCCACTTCTGGTCCCAATTATTATATGGGTCAGAGTTCTTAGTTGCAGGCAACAGAGTGTACTCTTAGCTTAACTTAAGCAAAGAGAGATACCTATCTACATCACTAAGATGTTCCAATGAAAACGTCAGTGATAGTGTCACCTACTGCTTACCACCCAAAAACCTAGGGTGTTAAACACCAGAAGTTCCAGTACAACAGCCATGGAACAAAACGAAACAAACTAAACACAAGTGTTTCCATGAATATATTGTTCACAAAACTGTACATTTCTGTGTTCTGATGTTTACATCTGCTTTCTAAGTCTCCTCCAGGTGTATTTGACTGGCTGACTCAGATCACAACAATAATCTGAGCTTATGGGAGTCTGGTAATTGCAACACTTAGCTACAGGAAACATACAGCAACAGGGTTGGAGTGGTGTTGAGTGAATCAATCTTCAGATTCTGCAAGAGTCATATTTACCTATATGTAGTGGTTTTTGATTCACAATACGGCATGAATATAAAGCCTACTTATTATTTGAACCCTGACTATTAGGGCTGCTGTGGCTGCTATTTTTCTTTGAAAAGAGAAAAATATCTGCAGAGGAAAATTTCCATGTACAAAATAATACTTTCTTGACTTTATTTACCTCTAATAATCAAGGTTAGATGAGCACAGAATGCTAAGAAATATCTTCAAGCTCAGTTCCTACTTTCATGTAGCTCCAGTCAAACAAGGAGAAAGTCGCATAAGTAAACAATGGTAAAATATTGTGGTAAGGGCAAAGGGTGAAACATTCACAGGGAAACATTGTGATTATAACAATAATTGCTACAATGATGAAATCCGAAATGGATTGAATGTATAGCATGCATCTGGTGTTTTTCTAAGATATCTTCATGTGTGTAATGTCATACTATCATCCCACACTTAAAACTCAATTGGATCCTTGAAGTCTTAACTTCCTGTAATACACAAATTATCTTCATCTAGTAGGACCTTATTATCACCTCTCAGATCATACAGAGGAAGAAGCCAGTTTTCTTACTTTCTAAAACCGGTAGCTCTACTCCTAGGCTTTAAGTTTCTCCCCAGGCTAAACAATGATAATATCAGTGCTTAGCTTTGTGCCAGTTGTCCTTTCAAAGGCAGAGGATGCACAGTATGAAAAGCTTTCCCCTAGTATTCTATAATTTTAAATAAAATGTATTTCCCAGAGAACAATTTTATTTTAAAAAGTTTGTACTTGATGGAGTGGGGAAAAATACTTATTTGTTCCAAATCATTTCATTTCACCCTCCTAAAATTTGATTGATGCCCAAATAAAATAGGGTAATTTTGCCACATGCCTGGAATACCATCTGTTACAAAAAATAACACTTTGCAGTAATTCTACAAACAGTATAAAGTGAGTAAAGTTAGAATCTGCTCTCCGAAACAGTGAGTGGGAATGTCATAAATTCAAGGTTGTTGTGAGCAACATCTCCCCGTATCTAACCTTGAGTAAGACATCTTTTTCTCTCACACAGACAGGAATACACTAAAAAAATTTCACCAGTGCTTCTATAGTTACCATTATCCTCATTCTCTCACTGATTTCCCTGTGTGCTACAGGAGACAGAGAGAAAGAGATTGACTTCAAGCAGCTAGATGAAATCATCCATCCTAACTTCTGCAAACCAATAGGGAAGTAATATTTCTAACGTGACTCAGTTACTCTCAGAAGGGGCCCATGACAGCCCCCCTCAGATGATTTTTTAATGCATATAATGTCCTTGCATGCAGCTGGTATTCTTGATCTACTATTGGTGTTTTGCTTTCTTTACGCTGGGTGAGGAAATGGATCAGCCAGCCTGGTGGTAAGCCTGTCAACAATTTGATTCACAGGGCCTGTGTCCTAGTTTCTTTCCCCAAACCTTAAACAAATAGGCTTTCATTTAATCATTACAGTTTTATTCCTTTGAGGTTTGGGGCTTTTAAGGTTTAAGACATTGATTAAATCTCTGTTAGTAGTCACAAGTTGTGTTATTACCAGTATCCTTTCTGGAAATTTCTAAGATTTGGTCATCCAATAGAGACCGGAGTAACGAAGAAATAAGAGGAAAAAGCCAGGCAAAATTCTAATTTTTGCTGACTTCCCAATTTTCCCAAGGGATGCTTTTGGTGACATGCCATATCAACACTTTTTTGGGGTCCTTTTGGTTCCCATGATATTTATTTGGAGTAGGCTGGCCTAAGTTACAAGCACTCTAAAGTTATAGAACAGAAATTTAAAAAATCAATTTCTCTCACGTTGAGAATGAATCTCATGACCTTGGTTTTAAGGCAGTTCTCTTCAAACAGGCGTCCCACACCTTGATAAAGGCAGCTGGAGCCAACAGCATGTATTTGGTACTGCCAACATTGTGAGTGGAAATAGCTCCCCATTTCACACCCAATTAAAAAGCCTTTTCCAGGAATGACCTTTGAGGATTTTCAGCCAGGATGCTAGTCTTTTAAAATCCATAATAAAGGCTTGTCAGATACTGTATAACACTCTAATATATGATGCCAGTGTTTGGATCAATCAGAGACCAGGGCCTGAGATTCAATATATCTTGTTGAAAGAATGCAAAACTTTCAGAATACATGATGGTGAAGTTTGCAAATCCCACAGACATAAATTAGGAAATCTGCTTGACAGACATGAATGTTGCTGAATCTTTGCTGGGCACCTTGCTAAGTGTGGAGACTGAGCAGGGCTGCTTCTGGAGCAGGAAGAACAGGCAGCTCTACAGATATGTGTGTCTAGCTTTCCATACCACAGAACTCTGGGGCTACTGGGCCTTCGCTTCCTCACATCCTACTATGTTCACCTCCCGTATGATCCTGTATTTCTTCAGCAAGAAGGAAGTGGAATGGTGGAAGATAGGAAAGAAAGAAAGGTGAGAAAATAAGCAGAAGCAAAAATGCAATTTTTGCAACATTACTAATCACCAGGGAAATGCAATCAAAACTATAAGGAGATGCCATTTCACTTTAATTAGAATGGCTATTATCAGAAAGAAAGAATAATAACAAATGCTGGCAAGGATGTAGAGAAATGAGAACTCTTATACACTCTTGGTGGGAATGTAAACTGAAAAATCAACTATGGAAAGCAGCATGGAAGTTCTTTAAAAAAAAAAAAACCTAAAAATAAAACTACTATATAATCTAGCAATTCTACTACTGGGCATTTATTCAAAGTAAAGGAATCAATATGTTGAAGAGATAGCCACATTCTCATGTTTATTGCAGCACTATTCACAAGTGCTGAGATATGAAATCAACCTAAACGTTCATCAGCAGATGACTGGATAAAGAAAATGTGGTATATATACACAATGGAACACTATTCGGCCAAAACAAACAAACAAACAAACAAAAAGAATGAAATCATTTAATTCATGGAAATACTGATGAGGCCAAAGGACATTATGTTAAGTGAAATAAATCAGGCACAGAAAAGCAAATACCACATGTTTTCACTCATATGTGGAAGCTAAACAAATTTGACTTCATACAAGTAGAAAATAGAATTGTGGTTCTTAAGGCTGGGAAGGTAGCAGGGAGGGAAGGATAGGGAAAGGCTGGTTAATGGGTATAAAATTACAGCTAACTGGGAGAAATGATTTGTTGGGTCCTGCAGCACTGTAGGATAAATACGTTTAACTATTATTTATTGCACATTTTCTTTTCTTTATAATTGTATTTAGGTTCTGGGGTACATGTGCATATGTGCATATCATGCAGGATTGTTGCATACATGCATGGCAACCACCATATTGTACATTATCAAAAAGCTAGAAGAGAGGATTTTGAATGCATACAACACAAAAAAATATATAAATCTTTGAAGTGATGGAAATACTAATTTCCTTGATTTGATCATTATAAATTGTATACATGTATTGAAATATCACTCTATATCCAATAAATGTGTATAATTATGTCAACTAAAAATAAAACAAAAAAATATATAATTTAAAAATAAAACTTTTGGGAGTGATGGGCACGCTGATTATTTTGACTGTGGTGGTGACTTCCCAAATATATGTGTCAAAACATATAAAATGTGTAAATTATGTGCAGTTTATTATATGTCAATTATACCTCAATAAAGCTGTCTTTTAAATGTTAATGTATTTCATATCATAATTAGAAGAACTGTGAAAGAAAAATGTTTTTTCCCCAGGGATTTTGACTTTGTTAATATGATGCTATTTGCATAACCGATGCTCTTGCTTCTAATAGAGTTCGATAACCCGGGACCTGCCTTCCCAGAAATTTCCCACTGCTAATTAGCTCAGAGCTGTGGGTTGATAACCTGATTTTAAGCCACACCTCTCTCCTTCAGATTACAGTGAGGACTCACCCTGCTGGCCTGGAAGGGCACTGTTGCAAAGTTGCTAATCCTGTGCCTCAGTCAGAAATGATTCTGGAATTAGCAGACAGTAGAAGCAGAGGAAACAAAGCAAGAGTTAACACCCAGTGACTTTTGGAAAGCACTTGTTCTCTTGAGAACATCACCCAGGTCTGACTTCCACACCCACATGTTTATAAATGTCATAGCCATCAATTTTCTGGTGTTAATGAATTCAGGGAAATGAAATTATGAAACCCAACAGAGAACAAACCTCTGTGTCTCTGCTTGTCATGACCTGCTGACATGAAGGACCTCACACAACATCTGCTTGCAAATGATTACTTTTCTTCTCCTCTTTTCAAAGTTCAAAGTAGAGACATGATAACCTTTGGAAAAAAATTACACCCTTCTATGTGTTCAAACTAATTTCAAAAGAACTTCCAAAATAAGTGAAATAAGCAGCTATCTTCCTCCAGTGACAAAATCTGTGACACAAAACACTCAGAAACGGCAAGCCACATGTTCAAACCTTGCTCCACTATCAATGTGAATGAATATGGGGAAAATACAGATGGAGCCATTAATGCTGCCATTCTTCCTACAGAGTGAATTATGTCTGAGGCTAAAAGAAAAACAAATTCTTTACAAGTAGAATGTAATAAAACCACATGCTATGAGTGAATATTGAAATACCTGTTCTTAATTTACTGAAGTAATCAATAGCCTTTAGTGAGCACTCATCAAAATATGAACATCTTGCCAACAACCACAGAATGAAAAAGACCCCCAAACAGAGTGGCCTCCGTTAAACAGTAGTGCAATTCTCTCTTACATGACTGTGTTAGTTAGTCTAAGGCTAGCATGATGACACAACACTGGAGATCTTGCCACCTTCCATCTTGTAGCTCTGCTCTTCCTAGTGTGCTGCTCTTGTCCTTCACGGTCCAAGACAGCTCATTACCACATCCACATTCAACCTCGCAGAAAAGGAGAAGAAGAGGATGTAAAGATTATGCCCATTCTCTTTTAAGGGCCATATTGAACTGTTCTTTGCATTGCTATAAATAAATGACTGAAATTGGTTAACTTATATAGAAAGTTACAGGCTCACAGTACAACAGGCTGTGCAGAAAGCATGGTGTCAGAATCTGCTTAGCTTCTGGGAAGGCCTCTGGTAGCTTACAATCATGGTGGAAGGTGAAGTGGAAGTAGCATGTCACATGGAAAATAGTGGGAGCAAGAGAGAGAGGGTGGGAGGTGCCATACACTTTTAAACAACCATATATTACATGAACTCAATCATCACCAAGCAGACGGTGCTAGGCCACTTATGAGGTATTCTCCATGATCCAAACACCTCCCACCAGGCCCCACCTCCAACACTGGGGTTTATATTTTTGCATATTTGGCAGAGACACAGATTCAAACCACAATGATGGCATAACCTGAAAACTCAAAATATGAATTTGTTTACATTCCATTAGCCAAAACTTAGACAAATGGCCACAACTAAGTACAGAGAAGTCTGGAAATTTAAGTCTTTATTTTGGGTAGCATGTGTCCAGTTAAAATTTAGAGGCTCTAATTCTAAAAGGAAAAGATAGAGGATAAAAACTGGGAGATAAACAGTATCTCAGCCATGTATGTGGATCATCATATCCTATTATGAAATATTGAATAAAAGATGTCAGTCTTCCAAAGCCAAGTACTTCTCTCTGCCCACTCCCATGACTCCATACTGTCTTCAAACACTCATTGCCTTTACGATAACCCTGTCCACACTCAAAGCTACTTCCTAGCTTGAATAAAAAACAAGTACCCTCATTGGTCCCACTCTCTCAGGAATTTCCTCAGCATGGCTACACTGTATCAACAACAGAAATGCATGAACAGATACCACATTAGAAATAATCACCTTGAAACTTTTTTGGAAAAGATTGTCTTCTGGAGCACTTATGCTCAGGGCCTTGTCTTCTCTAATGTTTGACAGGAAACTTTGCAATTCTTACGGTAATTTAAGCCTACAATGTGCACTTATATGCTCTATTACACAAGATGTTTACATGTAATGTCATATGTATTAACATTGGATTTTCAGTAATATTAACAATTCCTTGAAGACAGTAGTCATTTAAGATCCTCAATATCTGCTCAAAACTTCAAACCTGAGGAGGTATTTTGTTAAGTATTTATATGGTGCTTATTGTATGAGACTGTCTTTGTACAATCAAAGTTGGAATCCATGAAAATAATGAAGATACACAAGTATGATTAATAATCAAAACCCACAATATGTCCCAAAATACTAAAGCTAAAATTTGAACATAAAGAGGAGGTAAGGGGCAGGCTCCATGGAACTACTGCGAAGACAGACTCCTCTTTAGTTTAGTTATACAGATGGGTAAACATTTTGGCACTAAATACTGCAGAGTGATACAAGAAGAAATAATTCTCAGGGATAATTCTTGCCTTTCTGTCAGTGTTGGAATCCATAGTTTCAACTTCAAATGTCAGTTTGGATCCAACTCTTTCAGGGATTTCTCCTCAGCAATGTTGAGGTCCTGTTGCCTCAGCTTTACAAAGATCACAAAGGAATTAATTGAATATGTACATTAACTGAATACTATGATATAGATTAATTCTGAACTAAATATAATATATATATTATATATGTAGGTAAAACAAATTGCAATTTATCAATACCATGTGGTTGTGGTATTCACTATAATTCTTCCTCATAATGGACCAAGAAAAACCTTCATTCAGCCATTTAAATTGATCATCTATCTATCTTCTTTCTTTGTATGGTTTCACCCCATCATTACTTTCTTTGATCTTATCATTCTATGCCACATGCTGATCCATACACTGACCATTCTATTATAGCAAATCTGATATACCAGCATATGGCTCCTCAGTTCTTCCTCTCTCTGTTTCCTTCCTTTCTCTTTTCCCACACCTCTTTATTCTCCTCTTCTTTCTTCTTCTGGAAATACCTTACTTTTTTTTCTATGGCTATGGTATGAATAACATTAGAAATTCTCATTTGGGTGGAAATTCAGTAACTTTCAGAAGTGACATAGTGCATCAAATATTCATCATTGTTCAAAATCCATTATTTTTTTCTCAAATTATTATACTTGTTTATGCTCCCTTATATGTATGCAGGCATAGCTCTACACATTGCAAATAATGATTACTTTGCCATATCTATGCCAGTAAAATGACACACATAATGCATGCAAAACTACCCATTTGTATGTTTTGAAACATGAAGACCTGGACACAGACCTTTTTTCCTTCCCTTTTATTGTTCTGCATTTTGCATTCTGTCCTGCAGTGCAACTTCCCTAATCGCTCCAGCTTTAGAGAGTGATACAATGCATTAAAGTGGCTTTTATGATTGATTAAATGCTCCAGCTCTGCTACTACATTTAATCAATGGCAGAAACTTGACACAGCTTCATTGGCTACAAGGCATTACAGATTAAGCTTCACACATTTTAGCTATTTCAGAACAAATTATAATTTTTATAATGACAATATTTGTAGAGCTTCAGAGCGTGACTATTGTTTCTAGGAAATAGCATATTCATTTTAATTCTAATTAATTTGAATGCCCAAAATTATTGCAAGATACATTTCATTAGTACCTTGCCTTCACAAAGACCATAATAATGTTAATTTCACATTTCTCTCAATAGTTCTGTGACGACTCTTACAGTAAATGGTCATAAGATCTGACAGTCCAACCATCAGACACCAAATTTGCAAAATCTTGGAGAGATTACATGAAGAAAATTTGATCTGCTTAAATCTTCCATGAAACGTAAACAGATGTTCATCATCTTTCTTGGTTCTGGTGACTCTAGATATGCTTGTTTTCTATTGTATATATATTTCTAGAATATATGTAATATGTAAATATATATATATATATATATATATATATATTTTTTTTTTTTTTTTTCTAGAGTGAGGTGAAAGACGTTCTCCCCTCACTCTTTTAGGACTCATGTTTCTTCCTTGAGCAACTGGCTCAGACACACTCCATGTTGATTAAAATAACAGGTTACAGATTTTCAACCACAATTGCTAAAACAGATTTAATGACCACTATTTACCTTTCTTTGAAGATGTCTCCCAATATTTTGTTTTTCTTGAGAGGATGGGCTATGTCATATCACCTTTGTGTTCCAAACAAGAAGTACAACTTTTTGCTCAGAGTGAGTGTTTAATATATGTTTGTTGAATCTCATTTTTGTGACCTAAAAGTCCAATAAACTTCTGAAAAACCTTCAAAATGAACATTGGAGATAAGCCACATAATAATTAAAACAGCAACCCTTTTGTTTATAATATTAGAGGACACTCCCAGGTAAACTCTTACACTGTGTTGATGGTCTCCCCTTTAAAATATGATCATAAAAAGGAAATGTTTCCAAGAGAGACTACTACAAAAGAAGCCAAAACCTCTGAGTAATTTATATTCATGAATGCATCAAAAATCATAAGACTCTTTAGTTTGCAAAACCAGAGCTGAGTAGACCTGCAACAAATAATCATGAAAGATAATTGATCAGTATTCTCCAAAAGTGTCAAGACATTGAAAGAGATAGGACTAAGGAATAGTTACAGATTGGAAGAATCTGAGGAGACATTATAACTAAATGCAGTGTGGGATCTTTGATAGGATCCTGGAACATAAAAATGGACATTTGTGGAAAATCTACTGGAATTCAAATAAAGTTCATAGTTTAGTTAATAGTATTGCAGTACAGTTAATTTCCTGGTTTTGATCAATCAGTGTACTGTGGTTATGTAAGATGGTAATATTAGTGGAACCTAGTGAAGAGTTTTCATAAACTCTACTATTTTGTCAACTTTTGGTCTAAAATTAGTTTAAATTAAAGTAAAATAATAATTATAAGTAAAGGTGAATAGTGAATAAAGTCCCTAACTATCAACTTTGGAAGGTTTAGCTTATCAGCTAGGATGCTTTTAGATGCAAGCAATAGAAATCTAACTCAAATTAAGTTAAACAGTCAGGAACTTCACCGGCTTCTTGAAAGTTTGGAAGCAGGTAGCCTTCTGGCTTAATACAGTTAAAACCCCAGCCCCATTTCTATTATTCTTTTCTCTTCTCATTGTGGACTTGTTTCAGGCTGTATTTCCTCATGATCTTATGATGGATACCACAGTCTTTGAGGCCAAGATTCCTCTTGTCTTTTCTGAGAAAGAAAAAAAAAGACCCTCTTTTCTTTTCTTGTAAAAGCTGAATCTTTCCAAACACCTCACATGTGTATTCTCAGATCAATGACTGGTAAGACATTACCACAATTTAACTAATCAGGACCCATCTGTGAAACCAGAGATGGGTTCAGCTTTCCTTGGGTAACATAGCTACACAAGAGAAAGATAGAAACCTGAGTGAAATCTGTCAGAAAGGAGAAAATTTGTGTTTGGGAGGCAACCAGAAATGTTCATGGCAATTATAATTAGAAGAAATATTCTTGAAATTTGAAAGCAATCAATATAAAACAAAGTTTTCTCTACTTCACAGAGTAGAAAGAACCCATGTGGAGAATAGTAACCTAAAAGTTGACATGCAATTGCTTTAAGTTCAGTGGGTTTCAAGCTTAGAAGGACTAGTAAACTTCATGTTAGAGTACAAATTACAGATCGCAAAATCCTAGATTTGGAGTTTCTTTACAGATTTGCACTTATCCAGGGCAGTAAACTGCCTCACCCCTAATAACTAGCCTTTTCTAAAGTATCTCCCATATACATAGGCTGACTTCAGATCTTCCTTGCAGGAAGTTATTTTTTATGTTGCTTTCATTCCGTCTACTGGATCATCACTAATATAAATGCACTTCTTTTCCCCGTGGCAAGCATTCAGTTTCCAGAAGATAAATTCCACACTTCTCTTCTCCTGCACACTGAACAAGGTTGTTTTTAGGCATCTCACATGCCTAGTCACCCTCTGGACACCATGTTTTCTCTTAAAAAACCCACCTCCATGTCCGAGCTAAGTAACAGGAGTACAGTTGGGCCACAATTTGTAAGAGATCTGTACATTATATTCATTAATGCAGCCTCACATTATATGCTTGATGTGTTAATATTATTTCATATTAAGTTCCTTGGGGGTTGAGGAGGAATGAGTTCCCAGATAATAAACTGCCTAAATGTGCTGAATAATGATAGAAATGTCACTTCTATTCTTCCTCCCATGAACTCCTGCTTAGTGGCCTCATGAGGGCAGTAACAATAAAACAAAGTTAAGGAGAAAGTTGTGGGGAAAGTTAGCAGATGTTTAACCTATTTCAGCCAGGGGACATGCTCTCCTACTGAGGCCCCAAACAGCTTTCAAACTGCAATAAAATAAACCTTGTTATTGTAGCTGAAGGAATCAGCCTGAGTTATTGCCCTGCAGGCATTAGGAATTAGAATATGCATCAATCTATTCTGTGGCCTTGAGAGCAGGTCTAACTCAATCTTCAACAGCAGAGGTGAGAGGGAGAGGCTGAAAAATCATTATATCCAGCAAATCCCAGTTTCTCACTCCATGGACTAAGGTGTCCTTCACCCAAAACATGGGTTCTGGGCAGGGCAGCTTAAGAAAAAAATGTTAGTCTCACAAAACCAAAAAATCTGTTACTAGACAAAGAACACTTTTTTCTTGCACAACAGAGTTGCAGTGATACTGGCTGGGTTGACCAAACAGACCTATCAGTGGGGACAGGCCTCATTGTTATGGGCTGCTCTGGTGTGAATATTAACAGAAGCCCTTCTTGTTCTCAAAGACATCCGAATTTGGACAATAAATCACGCAGTTATTTGATAGCACTATATCACAGACTCAGCTCCAGATGTTAGAAACCCATATTAAGGTCTTATCACCCTCATAAGGCTATGATGAAACACATGATAATTATGATACAATCCCCATTTGGCATATGAAAGAATAAGCGACACCCAACATCACACAAGTCAGTCACCACAGGACCAGCTGTGGACTCAGACCTTCTGAGCCTGATTTCAAATGTTTCACTGGAAAACGTTGTTGGAGGATGTTTTTGCAGCTCCATTCTTTTCTTACGCCAGCCTGAAGATGAGAGAAGGGCAGCTAAGGGAACCCTGATTTTTCCTCTCTAAACTATTTGGCTGAGTTCTCCCTTCTTTTGGATGAAAGAGATAGTAAGAATTAAATATATAAACTAAGTTGTTTTTTTCCTCTCTGCTTCATAAAATATCATTTATTTTATCTTTTTAAAGTAATGTATGATTAATAAAGAACCTTTAGAAGGTAGGAAAAATGTAGAGCGAAAAAGAAATAGGCAATCTAGAATGTGGCGGGTGGAGAGTCCGCTTTTAAAAAAGTTAAAATTTGTGTTTGTTTGCTTAAAACCACAGTTTCAATTTATTTGCTCTTCCTAGAATATTCTTTCTACTTTTTTTCATTAATCTAGGTTGTTAAATTTTCTTAAGGCTGCCCCAAAACTTTTCTAAGAGCCCTGGTCCACAATAATTCTCTTCTCCCTACTGGGTCACAATCACTTATTTTGTACATAATATATGCTTATTTGTAGCTTTCTAGTACTTATTTTATTACAAACCTTTGTCTCTGAGATTCAAACCTTTCTAAGAAATGGGATCCTGTCTGATACCTCTGTTTAACCTTAGCACCTGCCACCATGCTTACACATGAGAGTTTGAGAGATATCTTTTGAATTGCAGTTTATGATGATGAGGACCATGGTGATGATGCTACTGTCAAACGGATCTCTAATTGATTGTCTAGTCTTTGCACATACACTGCCTTCACTTTGTTTGATTATTAGCCTTGACTACATATCTTAAAGGTATTTTAAATCCTGTAAATAATACCTGTGTCTCCTTATAGAAAATTACATTCAGGCCTAGAGCTTCTCAGATATAGAAAGATGTTGACAAATTGCTGCAAATTCAGTGGAGAGTTGCTGGATTGATTAAAGGGATGGAGGACTTGATTTATGAGAAAACATTAAAGGAACTAAATATGTAAGGCTGGGCTTCACAGCAATTCCGAGTGGGCTTGAGGGATCTGACAACTGTATATTAGTAGCCAGAGGATGAAAACAGCATTGCAAGAAGAAGAACCGCTTAAATTAGAGAAAAGGGCCTTTGGTGACACTCACCAGGGATTTTAATTACTGGGGAATAAATGTCCTGATACATGAATTCGGCACTTCTCAAACTTTAATGTGCTCACAAATCACCTACAGATCTTGTTAAAATGTAGATTCTGATTCAGTGAGTCCAGGGCGGGCCTGAGATTCTGAATTTCTAGCAAGCTCTCAAGTGATGCTAATACTGCTGTCCAGGGACCAAACATGCTTAATCAAGCCTCTTCTCTTTCAGAATGGTACAATCTTATTTAATTACAGAGTACAAGTGTCAAAAATGAGACATTGAAACTGAATATTCTGCAACTCCTAAGAAGGAGGTCGGGGCACAAACCAGCCAAGCAGGGCACGATGATGAGTGGTTTTCCTCTATTTGGCATCAATATAGGGCCTGCACACGGTTATGAACTTCCCAAACTCATTGCTTCTCTCATATTTATTTTTCCACTCATGCCAGATGACAGCATAGAAAAACAAACAAAAAGAAAGCACAGATACCTCCAAGTTTTGACTGAAGGCTCTCAGAAAGTTTCTATTTGCTTCCAAAATAATTATCTTCTGATTAATGCCTGGAATTCTACAGCTGGTGCTTAATTCCTTTAGCTTAAAACTTCTATCTCTTCTACAGTGGAAACCTTATCAGTTATTTGTAGCTTAGTATGGATGGCTTTTAAATCCTTTCCTGATAGATTTTAATGGAGGGCAAAAAGACACTATAAGGACACTATACTGAGGAGTAGACAAGAATGAAGAATGTGAGGACACCCCAATGATTTGACACATAAGAATGAGGTCTAAAGAAGAAAGCTCAGGCCAGGCACAGTCATGCACACCTGTAATCCCAGAACTTTGAGCAGCCAAGATGAGAGAATTGAGCTCAGGATTGAGACCAACATGAGAAACAGTGAGAAATGATGATGAGGCCCACTGCGAATTCTTCCTCTTCTTAAAAAAAAAAAAAAAAAGGCTAAGATGGGAGGATTCCTTGAGCCTAGGAGGTTGAGGCTGCAGTAAGCCATGATCATACCACTGCACTTCAGCCTGGTGACAGAGTGAGATCCTATCTGAAAGAAGGAAGGAAGGAAAGAGAAGGAGAGAGAAAGAGAGGGAGAGAGAAAGACAGAGGGAGGGAGGAAAGAAGGAAGGGTGGAAGGAAGGAAGGAAGGAAGGAGGGAGGGAGGGAGGAAGGGGGGCAGAAAGGCGGAAAAAAGAAGAAGACAGGCTAATTTGCCAAGGTCTTCCACCTCCTTGTTGCTGAAATCCTGATTTCCAGATTTTCAGACCAGCATTCTTTCTAGTGAAGCAAACCTTTCTTCCTCCTCTCCTGGAAATCTGCACTACTCAGCCTGCAACTACAGCCTACAACTACAGCCAAGGGGCATCCTCCAGCCCTTGGATCAAGTCACTGATGGCCAGTTTCTATTGCCCAAATTATGCTTAATCAGATAACTTAAAGTAACGTTTCCCTCATCAGACATAACCCCTGAACAGGTGAGTTTCAGCTTCTTTATTAGAACCAAAGCAATTAGAATTCAAACTGGAAGGTGAGCCCAGCTGCTTCCTATCAAACAAACAACTAAAGGAGACTTTGAGTAATTCACTAATTACTAAAAGTGACATCATCTCACCTCCCTACATATGATCACATGAGCACAGTAAGGACACTGCCTCCCATCCTATCAAACCCCCTCTTGCACTCCACGTTTCCATTTGACACCATAGATAATGATATCTTGTGTTGTCATAAGGTTTCACAGATTATACAGATATTTCATGTACATCTCTAATTTGATTCCCACAATAATTTTAAAGATAAGTATTGTTACTATTTCCTGTTTTTGGCTGGTGAAACTGATTCACAAAAAAGTTAACATCATGCCAAATGTCACACTAAATCTGGAACTTGGACCCTGACCTTTGGACTTCAAAATCTCATGTTATTTTCAAGAAAACATACCTACTTGATCAAGTTAATTCTTTCAGTCCCAAGATAAGTTCAGAACTTGTTGCTTTTACCTAATAAAGTGGACTTCACTGAGTCATAACAAAATATTTACTCTGTGTGTTTTTGTGTGTGTGACTTTTTTATTTTTATGTCTCTTTTCTAGTCTGCTTACCACCTTAGGAAAGTACATTTATTAGCAAATGATGGTGAAGCTCAATTAATTGGAATTGAAGTAACCAGCTGGCAAATGTAATATTTTTCTCAGTTCAGTGGATTAAGAGAAAGAAGCAGAAGACAAGGAAACCAATATGGAGCATTTTACTTCAAAAATGCACTGCAAATCCTAAGGTTATTATAGATTCAGTGTGAACTCATTCTCTGACTCTATCTTTAATACAGCACACTGAGAATGCAGGGCCACTAAGATGTTGCCACAGCTCTTTAAGATCCCGAGTCTGCAGAGACAAAATCAATCACATTCAACAGCCTCTCCTTACTGAGAAGTAAAACAAATGTGGACACTAAGACAATGTCCATTAGAAAGTTTGACAAAAACATGTTAATCTGGTTTAGATTCTCAATTCTTCATATTATTGACCAAATTTCCCACACCTTGTATGTGCTGGTTAACTGAATCTTTATGGTCATTTCTATTTTTCTCTAACTCTGCTATCAGGAACAAAAACATCAAAGTATTTCCATCTCTATCCAAGGGGATGAGACTTTGGATCAGTTATACAAAGCCTATCCACCATTTATGGACCAATTTCTATTCTACTCAATTCTATATAAATAATGTCAGCCTAATTCTTTCCAGTGATCTCAGATTGGCTGTGCAGAAAGCAGATGGTGCTGGCATGAAGTGGCACATTTGTTTTCCCTATATATTTGTCTGTATATATTATCTGACCTTTTAATTAAACAACCAAGCAGTTATCTAAGTTGTCTACCTTATTTTCTAGGTATATCCAGATAACTACAACCTTTTAATACCTAGATAATAATAAAAATAAAACTGTGGTAGTTTTATAGCTAGAATGAGGTTTCAAACAAACATACACAGGAGGAAATTGGGAAAAGTAACATCAGAGAAGGTGGCTGGTGTAACCGCAAAGCAGGTTAGTTGCTCACTGCATGTGGAGTTCAATTAACAAGAGTAAGCTCTGACACACACAAAAAAGTGAATTTATTCAGAAAGGGGAAGATGACACAAAGCATCCTGCCTTTAAAGGTGCTACTTCACCTTTAAAGCAGAAAGCAGACATTTTTATGAGGTAAGGAAGGCACCTTCCCTACCTCATAAAAATGTTGAGTTGGCGCCTTCCTGGGCAGATGCAAGTCGTTATACTGGCCAGGTGGGCACACTTTAGATAAACCCTCCTAGTGAGTGTGAGTTCAGAGGTGACCTATGGAGGATGGAAGTTCTGAGGCAACTCCCTGGAGTTGAAATTTCCATGGTGAGTATACTTTGGTCTGCAGATTGATTGTCAACTCTGCCAGAGAGGTCTGTTTTAGAGCACACAGTTAGAAGAACTTGGCCTGCAGAGAATGTCTTGTGATGGGTGGGGGTGGGGGGTTGGGGGCGGGGTGAAAGGTTTTATATTTGCATTTTGGAAGGGCAAAGTAAAAAGCAGGGAGTTGGGGAAGAGAGGAAAAAAATTATTAAATCACCTCTAGAAAGATGGGGGTACTCTATTACACCAGGACTAGACACAAAGATGGACTAAATCTAAGGTGCTAAATCTGATGATGAAACTGGAGAGTTAAAAACCATATAAAAATCTAAAGCCAAACATCACCAAAAATACATATGCTCATTGTCAAAATGGCTAAAACTAAAATGACTGTCAATACCAAGTATCAGCAAGGATTGAGGCAACTGGAAGTGTCACACAGTGTTTACAAAAATGTAAAATATCAAACCAAGTTGGAAGACTGGCAATATTTTTAAATGCAAAATGTTTAATACTTACTGATATAATTTGGCTGTGTACCCACCCCAATCTCATCTTATGTTGCAGATCCTATAATTCCCATCAGGTGTGGGAGGGACACAGCAGGAGATAATTGAATCATGGAGGCCCGTTCCCCCATACTGTTCTCATGGTAATGAATGAGTCTCATGACAGGTGATGATGTTATAAGGGATTTCCCCTTTCACTTGGCTCTCATTCTCTTTTTGCTGGCAGCCATGTAAGACAACTCTTTGCTCTTCCTTTGCCTTCTGCCATGATTGTGAGGCCTCCCAGCCACATGGAACTGTGAGTCCATTAAACCTCTTTTCCTTTATAAATTACCCAGTCTTGGGTATGTCTTTATGAGAAGCATGAAAACAGACTAATACAGTTACCCATTAAACAGAAGTTCTACTCCTAGACTTACATCCAAGAGAAATTAGTACATATGGCCATCAAATTACGTGTACAACAATGTTCATAATTGCTTTATAATGATCAAAATAAGAAAATCATCTAAATGTTAATCAATAAGAAAATGGACAAATGGTAGTATATCCATGAAGTGAAATATAACAATTTTAAAAACATAACTAATGCATGCAACAATATGAGTAACTTTTATAGATATTATGTTGAATGAAAGAAGCTAGATGCAAAAGATGCATAATGTATGTCTTCACTAAAGAGAACAAAGTAGTGGTTATGGGCTGGAGGGGGGCCGCCAACTGGAAAGGAAAATGAGAGAGCCTTCCAGGGCCCTAGAAATGTCGCATATCTTCTTCGGGGTAGTAGATACATGGGTGTGTACATATGTCCATACTCATTGAGCTTTATTCATAATATTAGCGTACTTTATGTAATTTGCTATGCACACCACATATTGCTATATCAATTTTTTAAAGAGTCAAAAAGTAGCAATAATTCTGAAGACAGGAACTGAATAGAATTCACATTCACCTCCCATCTTTGCTTAAGGACTTCCTTTGAAGACCCAAGTCTAAATTAGGGAGACCAGTTTCAAGACTCTTAAAGACTGTACACAATGCTTGGAAACAAATGCCTCAGTAAACTCTTGATCCTTATGCTCATCAGATGACATCTGGCTAATGAACCAGGTTTTTCCACAGAACATAAGTGCATATCAGGCAAATGTCCACTGGCTGATGAGTAAAGCTGCAGTAACTGTCTTTCTTATGGGTATTATGCATATGTATAATTTTCAACACCAATGTAAATTTTTCTACTAACTTCATATCCATTTCCCTATTTTAAAACTGTAAAATTTAGTAATTTGCCATGAGAATTCAGGATACTTTTGAGAATGAATAACGTTTCATTATGTTTTAATTACCTCTTATATGGGTTTTTATTTCTCATCTGTGGGTTGCTAGTTTATTAAAAATTGGTATAGAAGAAAATTAAAAAACATTAGGAAAGATAGTGCTGAAATAAGCTTTTTTTAAAAAGGCTTTGTGAGTGTATAAGGAACTTACTACTTCCCCTTTACCATTTTAAGGCAAAACTTAATGGACAGTAATAGTGGTTTGATGCTGGATAAAGTACAAACTGAATAACATATTAAGTCTTAGGGGATAGACATAGCTTGATTATTATTTTATCATAGAAAAACACATTCAACTAGAGAGATCACAATGACTTCAGGGACACTGATGTTACTTAGAAAACTATACTGTAATTAAGGTGCCATTGATTCAAAATAATACTAGGGTGTTTCTAACAATAATGCTGGGAATCTAATACCAATGACAGCCAAAGTATTGTCTTCAAGTAGGTTGAAAATATGTTATTTCCATTCTAAATCTCATCTTAGAACGACTAATTGTTTTCTTAAGGAACTGTCACTTAAAATGTTGATATCTCTTTCAAATCAAAAGCCTGTTTCAGCCAAATGCACAATGTTTTTATTGAAAACACAAAGCATCAGATTTCCCCCATATTGATTTTTAAAATTACATTGCTTTTTAATATTTCTGCAACCTCACAAAGCATCAGATTTCCCCTCTATATATTTTTAAAATTATATTGCTTTTTAATATTTCTGCAACCTCATCACAGCAACAGAATGATTATTTCATGGCAATTATAAGAGACAACAAAAAGAGGCTAAGTCTGAGCATTTCCAGCATAGTAGTATTTCAATCAATCCATGTTTCTGTATGGCTAGTATATACTTTCTTCACCAAATTTGTGTGAAACTCTTACTATGTGCCAAACCCTGTCCATGTTCTTAAAGAAGCAGTATTGAGAATGGAGCTTAGAGTGAAGAGTAGGGAAGATAATTTGATCGAAATATTATAGTATTGAGTGTATAATTACAAACAGAGATAAAGAAACAGGGACCAGTGAGAGACTCTAATCTAGGCTGAGGTGTAATGAAGTGACAGATGAGCTGAGATCTGAGGAGTTGTGCTGGGTGGAGCATTGGATGTGAGAGCATTCTGACAAGAGGTGAACACAGGCAAAGCTCTGAACCAGGAGGAACATAGGACTTTCAGGGAACCAAAAGAAAGACCAGAGAGCCCATAGGGCAGAGAGTAAGGAAGGGAACAGAGTAAGAGGCTGGAGTGGTCGCAGAGGCCAGGAGTAGTCTTAGGAAGCAGATTAAAGATGTTTTTAGTTCATTACAAACAGACACCATGGAGAGGTCTTGTAAGCAGAAAGTTTACAAGATCATAGCAGCATTTTGAAAAGCACATCATGCTACCGTGTGGAAAACAAACTGGAGTGGGGCAGGGTGGATGCAGGGACATCATCACCGTGCTGTCACAGAGTCCAGAGAAGAAACAAGAGAACTTAGGAGACATAATGACCACAGTGGTTAGAAGTCCAGACTCTACAAACCTAATGCTCAAATATAGATTTGGAATGCATTCACTATCAGAAAGAACAAGAACCATTGATTCCAGGGCTGGGGAAATACGAGACAAGCCTAGAATATTGCCAATGTTAGAATGTGCTTAAAGACTTATGGAGTCTTGCCAAACACCTCTTATGTAGGCATTAGCTTAAAGGGGTACCCTCTGTCCAAATCTAGAACAAGTGAGCATCAATTTCTTTAAAATAATAGCAATGGATTATAATCCGTTAAATAATAATTTTAGTCTATTATTAATATGAAGAAATAATGATAGAACAAGAGAGGAAAGGAGGGATGGATGGAGGGAGGAAGGGAGAAAGGAAAGGAGGAGGAAAGGAAGGAAGGAAGGAAAAAGAGGAAGGAAGGAAGGAAAAAGAGGAAGGAAGGAAGGGAGGGAGGTGGGGGAGGGGAGGACAGTTCTTCCTGGTGGATAATGCATTCCAAACCTATGTTTGAGTCTTAGGTTTGTAGAGTCTGGAAGGAAGGAAGAAAGAAAGGAAGAAGGGAAGGAAAGAAAAAAGGAAAGAAGAAAGACAAGAAGGAGGGAAGGGAGGAAAGTTCTTCTTTACAGTAGAGTGACTGACTAAATGTAGAACCAATGTTGGAATTAATAAAGTAACTCTTGACAACCATTATAATAATAATTGACTTATGCAAGAATCACTAGTGGATACTAAATATAGTGGGTGAAACTTTGTGTAGTAGCTGGACATTTACATAGTCTCAAAGTTTCTCCTGACAAGATACTTCTTGATCATAAAGGAAAAAGAATTGTAACTTTTTGCAATGGAATCACTTAAAAGATACCACTTTGACTGAGTGACCAAAGCCAACATTAGCAGTAATGGGACAGAGCCGAATCACATACCTCCCAATGTGATGCACTGGGAAGAACACAAGGTCACTTCTCTGGTGTTCTTGGCCAAAATGCATACCTGATTCTAATTATAAGAATACATCAAGCAAATCCAAAATAAGGAATTTTCTACAAAATAACTGGCCAGTATTTTTTAAGTTAATATCATGTAAGAAAAAAGAATTGGAACTGTTTGAAATTAAAGGAGACTAAAACGCATAGGTATTAAATGTGATGTGTGATGCAGGATTTTCTTGGACTATAAAAGGCATTATTGAATATATAAATCTCAATAAAGTCTGTGGATTAGATTAGCAATTGCAACACTATTAATACCCCAATTTAAATTATACTGTAGTTATATCAGTGAAATCATTATTCTTAGAAAATACACTGAAGTATTTAGGGACAAAGAGGTATCTCACGACTGCAACACAGAGAGAGAACAAAAATGATGAAGCAAATATGATGATATATGTTAACATTTAGGAAATCCAGGTGAAGGGTATACAGGATTTTTTTTCTTGCAACTTCTTTGTAAGTCTGAAATTAGGTAAAAATTAAAAGGTAAAAGAAAAAATAAAATAATAACAAAAGACAAAACAAAACAAAAAGAGTGTGGGCTTGGAATGTATGTGTGAGTTAGAATCCTGACTCTCCTGCATACAAGCTGTAACATAGATCATTGTCAAGTTATTTTAACTGTCCAAGCTTCAAGTTCATAGTTTATAAAATAGCAATATTAATAGAATGTCCTTCCTAGGGTTTTATAAGAATTAAATAAGTTACTACATGTAAAATGCTCAATAAATTTATCATTAAGGTAGAGGCAATAGAGAGGAAAGTGGACAGACACCAAAGCACGGATGAGGCAGTGAGAAATGCTGAGCAGTAGCTCTTGTTGTTCCCAGACCACTCAATTCTATGACTAGAGCATTTTAACTAAGGCAGTTCTCTTCAAAGGTTTCAAGTTTCTAACTCATATACTTGTCCTTTCTCTGATCTCCCACACTGCTTTTTCAGAACTCCAACTTCCTGGTCCCCATTATACTATGTCAGATGATGAGAGAAAAGCAATCTGATTAATAAAAATTAGAAAACAAAAATAAGCACACATAGACACAGGGATGATATTGTAAGTAGTTAAAAAAAAAAAAAAACATGGTGCTGGACATTTTTAGTATTTGTAGATAACGAGACACTTAAAATTGATCACACTACTTTAGATATCGTGTACCTAATGAATGCAGAGCACAGAAGAACTGGCCTCTCACCTCCTGAGATATGAACACTCTATTTCTCTTTATGGGACCTAGGTTTCTATGGGTAAAATAACAGTTTGAATGTCATGAAATTTCCTCTCCCAAAATTATATATAATTTAAACCAGTTCTCTCATTGCAGATATATGTTTTCACATTAGTTCAAGAAAATGTCAAGACTTTTCATTCCACAGAGCTGTTGTTGGGGAAGAAAATTTTTCTGATCTCTGAAATCATGCTCCTACTTTTCCCCATGCAAAAGGCCAACCCTGTTAAATAATTTCCACTGTATAGGACAATCACTTTTTATAGTTCTCTCTCTTGGCCCATGCAGTAAAGCATGCAGCCTTATTCATCATGTCATGTTTCAAGGAAGAAATCAGAAATCTATCAGCCTTCAAGGCCTGAGTGATGGGAACAGGAACAAAAAACACCTCAAATTGGGGCTGGGTAGGAGCAAAGTTGACGACAGCTCCCAAGAGGCCATTTGTTTTATTTATTTATCACCTGTCAGGGCAAGAAGGAAAAGGGAACCTAATAGGACACAGGAGTCAGCAATGCATCCAAAACTTGCCCTTATTTAGAGAACATTCATGAGGAATACAGAGTCTGACTAGGGACAATGGGTGCTATCTATAGGACGGCCATGTAAATTATCATTTAAACTGGAGACCTCTTGGAGAGTAAAGGGGTTACTATACCCCTTAACTGGTATAGTGTTAATAACTATACCAGTTCAACAGACATCTATCAGAACTGCCTCGGCAAGTCAGGGTATATGATCACCATAGTGATGAAGTTGTTGGATAGAGATTTATTCTAATTTTAACAGGTAACTGCGAAGATTCCAAGTTCTTTGTTTTAGAATATTAAGCATGGAAAACAGAAATTTTAGAGCTCACATAGCTCACAATCTCCATTTTATAAGTGAAGCTGAAAGAGGTAAAGATGTTTTATTAACAACTGTAGACGTGCAAAGTGGCAGAGATCAAAAGTCATTTTTGGTATTGTTAGTTCAGCTATGAGCCTGGGACTTATGTTTCCAAGCCACTGCATCTGATAAGGGAAGCCACAGTAGCCTACACCCAGAAGGTTATGACATTTTCTGTAAACTTATCATGTTCATCTTTTAAAAAAATAGACTCAAATATCATATCCTGAGCTTACTGCTCACCTTCATTTGTCGGACCATTATGCATGAGTAGAAGTTATACTTAGTGAAATGGAGACCCAAACATAGAGCCCAAAGGCCATTACACCCATGGGTACCCATGCTTGTGCATGAAGCAAGTCATGTGGACTCCAACTCACAACATGATGGAGGCAGGTATACCAGGACCTACAGAGAAACTACATGCACATAGGGGTGCTTTGGGGAGAAGCATGTGTCAGCATATTACAAATAGCAGTGGAGGAAGACTTGAACACATCCCTCAAGAACATCATCCTGAAGGATTTCAGATATGCATAGGGCTCCATCTTCGGCCTTCAGGCCAAGATCCCTCTCTCTGTGGAAACCCAGAAATTTACTTTATCTGTAATTTCATGTGAGTGATTTTCCTCATGTAGCTGGCAAATCCTCTTATACTTATACCTTCTCTCTGATCAGCCTCTGCCTTTGCCTTTCCAGAGCTGTGGCTCCATTCTCCTGAAAGGAAATTAAAGAACTAGCTCAAATGATAGGAGCCTGTGAGATAGTAATGCTGAGGGTAATGCTCTCTCTCATTTTGTGTTGTAGGCACTACCTAATCTTCCACCTCTTGCCCCTGGTCTGTCCTGGAATTAGACTCTCCCTTACTTCTGAGTTCTAGATTTTATCTGGCTCCCTTAGAAAAGAGAATCTCTCTCCACATCTTCCCAGATTGAGGAAAGAGAGGAATGGAAGGATGAAAGTAAGAGGCAAGAAAGAATAAGGATAGAAGCAGGAATGAGAAAAATAACTCAACAAGGTAGGGGTGAAAGTACCAATTTTCAAAAAGGAAAAGTCCAAAGTATACATTTATGGGTGGATATTAAACTCCAGCAGATTTCTAGAACAGATTATTTACAGATGGCTTTGTGCATTCTGAGAAAGGGAAACTCTCAGAGAATCTTCCAGTTTTATTACAGATGCTACTAACATTTTCAACTGTCAGTAGATATACTGAGCAGTTAAGATTGTTGTGAACTGGGGTGTGAGGGAAGGGAGAGAGTATGCATTATTCTCTAATAGGATCTGTTTAGTGATTCCATGCAACATCATACCAGACAAAGACAAACTACATCATACTCATCCTTTGCAGCACCACACAGTAGACAATGAGATCCTTCAGCCAGCATTATCTACACATGTTTGTGACCTACGGTGAGGCTATTTCCTGATAAACCTATCATGGTAAGTCAAGGAGTGTACTGGGAATCATCACTTTTGCACCATCATAAAGTGGAAAAATTATTACTTGGGGACTATTGGTATCAGGTCAATAGATACAGAGGCCCTTTTCTGAACTTGGGAGATTTCTGTTTCAGATTTCTGAATTGTTATTTTATTTTCAAAGACAATACTGTGCATATGCGTATATTACATGCCAACTTTGATTCAAACACATTAAATGCATTAAGTTTTTGCAGCAATATATATACGTATTTAAACTAAGCAGTATGAACTTATACACAACCCTGTTCAAGTTCAGATCAGGTTTGGTTGTCAAACCATTTTGCCATAAACTTGTGAAAACCTTTGGTGTGGGGTACTTATTTGATTTTGGCATTATGGAAAAAAGATTGTGGATTCTCATTCATTCTTAATGTTATTTGAAATGGATGAACTTCAAAGAGAGAATTTAATATTGCATTATAAGTTTCTTTTAAGGTAAAATACCCACTGATAAGTACCCCTTTCTTCAAAGTTCCTAAGCTCTATTTTTCTAATGATGACAAAAAAATAAATATGCCAATACAATGATTCATCTGAGTTTATTCTGAGACCATGGAGCAGAATGTGAACAGTATGCACTGGGGCTGCTCAGGGTAAGTCCTGCCACTGCCTCTTATTAGTCCATGACCTTAAACAAGTTACTTAACTTACCCAAGCTTCAATTTCATCTTCTGGAAAATGGGAATAAATATTAGTAACCATCTCATGGGAGTGTCTTAAAACTGAATGAGGTAATATCTGCAATGTATGATCATAATGCCTATCACACAGTGAACACTACAGAAGTGCTAGGTACTGTCATTATTCAGCTCACAGTGATTCTCAGCCTGGCATCAAAATAGTAGCCATAAGACTCAGCCTTACTCATCATATCAAATCACCTGAGATAATCTGGGGAAGCCAAAGAGGGGCTGCTGCTCTCAAGAGTGCCTTTCCCTCTGGCTGTTAAAGACTAAAGAATAAAGGGTTATTCTTACAAGGGTTATTGTAAGAATAACCCTTGTTCAAATGCATAATCCTTAAAAGAAGTCAAATTTCAATGGGAATTAAAGAGTTAGAACTAAATGTTTGCAAGTAAAAAAAAAAGACAAGTGGGTATAAGGTTATTGGGCCCTCAAGAGCATATCACCATGAAAAAGAGAGAATGAGAAAGTCGGCATTCAAATTTACTCACTCTACAGTCCTGCAGAAGGACAAAGGCTAAGCATCCAAGCATCTCTGAACCTATTTACTCAGGAATATAACTAACCTCGCTTTTGAGGTGATGCAACTGAAAATAAGATGCTAAGTGACTTACCCAAAGCTACAAAGCAACAGATTGTTTTGAATTAATGATTATCTTGCATGTGCCCATTGCTTTCAGATTTACCTTGCATTATCTTATCCAGCATACACAGATGATGAGTGCCAGAGCTGGAATTCCAACCTAAGTCTTCTAATTCTAGGTCCTGTCTGCTTCTTACCACAATGCAGCCAAATCTTCTTACTACATGGCTTCTTGATTATCAGGCAGGGAATCCCTCTTCATAAGACTATCAAAACTCAGCTTGGGAGATGGCAGGAAATAGTAAGTAAGTAATGGCTTTGCAATAAGAAAATCTTGTCCATGTAGCGGCCATGGACAAAGCACTCACCATAGTTTATTTGCCCTTCATATTGTAGTAAATAATGTTTAACTGTTATGAAGACTAAATGAATCAACATACATAAAATATTGGCAGAATACGCAACATGTAGGAAGTACAAAAAAAAAAAAAAGACACCTCCTCCACTGTTCCCAGACTGTCTAAAACAGAATCATATTTCTGCTCTATCTTACCTATGTTCTTTCAATAGCATCATTCAAGAAGTCCAGACAACATAGGAAACAACTGCCAAGAAGAAATAAGCAAAAACCAAAAGTAAAAGAGAATAGATACAATGGAGCAGAGGGAACAGTGGGCTTTCACAGACAACCAACGCAACAAAACAAATAACGCTTGTCATTGGAGGAGGGCAGTGCTGAGTCTCAAGAGGAAGCAGCTGGGAGCTTCCCAATATCCTGGGCCACTAATGATGACATCGGCATTTCAGCGCTCTTTATTTGTACAACTGCAATGACAAGATACATTCCCTCACTCCCTCAGGTCCTGACTTTGTCAGAAACTTCTGCCCTTTCACCCTCCATAGGCTCCAGAAAGATGCTATGACATGGAAGGGAGATTTGGAGCTCAGTGGACTGGCTGCTCATCCCTGCTAAGCCTTAGTTTGTCAGAGAGACATCTGGGCCCTTGACCACACAAGCAAAAGGATATCTTGTCTCCTGGCCACCAGCACAGCTGAAGTAAGGGCTGCTCAGTCATCTGAAGCCTCAGCAGAGAAAACATCAGGAAAGACACTGCCCAAACACTCGGCAGGTATCACATTGGCTTTCTTTATTAACACCCAAGTAATTCATTATAAACGAGATAATTTACTAAAAAGGGAGAGGGGACAAATTAAGATAACAAGGATTGGTCATTAATTGAAAATATTGCTGACAAATTATTACAAATGATTATTAACTACAAGTCAGAGAATCATTAGACAGGGCCCTGCCTCTGAAGGTCAACTACTTATGAACGCAAGATGATACCTTCACACCACCAGACTAGTAATAATTATGCAATGAATAATTATGAAGTGCAAACAGAATAGTGTAGATAATAAAAAATAAATGTTCCTAAAGAGTCAACTCCAGTGAATACACTCTTGGGTACAACTCAACAGACAGAAAATAATAAAAATCAAAATATAATTAATGTCCATGAGCAAGTATTCCATAAAACTGACTTTTAAATCCTTAGATACCTACCCATTTGAATTCATTAGCAATGTTTTAAAGACATGTGCTTTTCTTCTGTAAACCCAAAGATACCTGAAACAGGTCTCAATCAATTTAGAAAGTTTATTTTGCCAAGGTTAAGAACATGCTCATAACAGCCTGAGGAGGTTCTGATAACATGTGCCCAAGGTGGCTGGGCTACAGTTTGCTTTCATACATTTTAGGGAGACATGAGACATCAATTCATATGTGTAAGATGCACATCGGTTCAGTCTGTTAGGGCAGGACAACTTGAAGTAGGGGGCCTCCAGGTCATAAGTAGATAGGAGACAAAAGATTGCATTCTTTTGAGTTCTTGATCAGCCCTCCATTGAATATGCAATGTAGTCTGGCTCAGTGAATCTGCGTTTTACATAAACAATAGGGCAGAAGAAGCAATAGATATGGATTTGTCTCAGGTGAGCCTCAAGAGGGATGACTTTGAGTTCTGTCTGTACTTTGTCCTCAAGGAGTTATTTTATGGGCAAAGCATGAGGGAGGCATGTAGTTCTTTATTTTGTAGCTATCTTATATAGGAATAAAATGGGGAGCCAGTTTCCTGACATTATTTCAAGCTTGACATTCCCTTAATGATTTTGCTGTCCTAAGATTGATTTTCCTCTCACACTAAGTGAAACAGAACCTACTAGACCTGCTTCAGGCCTGCCTGACCTCGACTGAGGCAAAATCAAGATTCCCCTGTGACTTAACAAGATGGAAAGGGCCCAACCTGCTGTGTGGATATTTGCTTATTCTTTCTCTAGCTCCCTCATGGATGTACTTCTCCCAGATGTACTCTTCCTCTGCCATTTTGTGTACTGTCCTATATAACACAAAGTTGAACTCAAGATCTCACAAATAACTCACATTATCTGAAACTAGGTAACTCCTATGACCAAGGTCAGGGAGTACAGATCCTGAGGAGGGGAAAAAGACTTTAAAGAAGGGATCTAAGAACTCCAAAGAGTTCCAATGCAGGAGAAGCAAGCCCCCAGATTGGGTTTAGCCCAGGTGTGTTTTTAGATTCCCTGAAGAAAGAATTCAACGGTGAGCCAATGTTGTTAGACAGCAATTTTTTATTGAATGGACAGTTTGCCTGACATTATTCTAAGCTTGACTTTTCCCTTGGCTTACTAATTTTTCTGTCCCAAGATTGATTTCCCTTTTACACCACCATGTGAAACAGAACCTACTAGACCTACTTCAGGCCTGCCTGACCTCAAATGAGTCAAAATCAGGATACCCTTGTGACTTATTGAGATGGACAGGTCCCAACCTGCTGTGTGGATATTTGT
Source organism: Cacajao melanocephalus (assembly GCA_963573385.1). Classification (NCBI taxonomy): domain Eukaryota; kingdom Metazoa; phylum Chordata; class Mammalia; order Primates; family Pitheciidae; genus Cacajao; species Cacajao melanocephalus. The sequence goes on from CAUYLG010007532.1 coordinate 132,378, forward strand.
TGAGCTATAGCTCATAGGCAGTGTGCCCAGAGTTCACAGCCTATGGGCTCTTGGCAACTGTATATTATACCCCTTTCAATTACATGCAAATTAAGGGGAGAGTTAATGCAAACTGAAGGGTAGGTTATTTATAACTTCCTAGGAAAGAGGTGGTAACTTCCGGGTTATTTCCATGACATTTGTATACTGCCATGGTCTGGTGACAGTGTCTTATGCTAATTAGCAATGAGGGTAGCCAGGGTACTTTTTGTTGCCATCTGCTGATTCCTGCCAGTTCCTTTACTTTATCCTGTTGGGACTGGGAAATAAGTCCTGCAGGTCTCCTTCTCAGTTCCTCACATTGACAAAATATGGACCTTGGAGAAGGCCCAAATACAAATACAGGTTGTCACTGGGCTTATAAGGGCAGCATGTTATATCAGTGGCCTAGGCATGCACTAACAAAGCATGACCTCAGAGACAGAAAGCTAGGTCTAGGAAGAGATGATGAAACCAGATGATGTGTAAAGCCAGAGTGGTGCCTGCTTGACTCGCTGTTCAGAGGAACTGTCCACACTGCTCATCTGAGACCCTGGTCGTCTCTGTCTCCCCTAAGTGTCTCCCACTACAGGATGCCACATTGTTTTAGACTTTTGTGATGCCTGCCTGCTCCCTCCATGCCTATAATATAAATCCTGCTTGTGAGTGTGACTAGTTCTGACACTGGGTCATCTGTGGAGGTCAGGTTCTCCTAGAAGCAGACTCAGAGCCAAGGGGTTAAATAGAAGAGATTTTTTAAGAAGCATCCCCAGAAGAAACCATCTAAGGAGCGAGGGTATCAGAAGAATAAAGGGAAAGAAGCTACATATGTCTCAGCCTCAGCCTCATCCCTGGGGGAGCTATGGGATAGAAATCACACCTCAGAGTTTTTCCCGCCTTGAGATGAAGAAGCCAGGCTTTAGTACTCCCACAGCAGCTAGCCATTGGCCTTTACGGCCTGGGTTTCAGGGTTAGGGTGGTAACATAAGTCCCAGGTACTTCCTGCTTTCCAGAGAATCAAGGTGTTTCCAGTACCCAGGAGTGACTCTGTCATGGTTGCAGATGCCCACTGTTAGCAGCAAGCCCCACTGAAGCTGGAAGGCAGTTTAACAGATAAGCTAAAAGGGATCCAAGGTGATGTGAGTGGTCAAGAAAAGTGTCCCCTACATCATTCAACAGCATCCCTTCAGGAGCAAGTATTCACTAAAATCATTGAGTTGTGGTTGAAAAATTAGTAAATTTTATGGCACATAAATTATACTTTAATAAGGGAGAAATAGAGACCCAAAGAGGGAGGAAGAATAGTTGAATACAGAGTATGGGTTACTCTTTAGAGAATGTTACCATGAATGAAAAAAAGGAGTGAAGAAATAAGCGGTATCCTAAGGAGACAGTGGGCTTAAGTGAGAGCCCTTTTTATAGATGGAGGAAATAATGCCATTTTTTAATGCTGCTTTAAATGAGGCAGTAAATAAAGAAAAGTTTATGATGCCAGAAGTAGGGAGACAGTTGCTGGAGTAATGTTCTAAAATGGCACCTACTCACCAAGCCTATGACAGATGCTTTACTATAAATGCTATTTCATGCCTTTCCTAATTACTCCTTTCCTATGAAATATATTATTGTACATCCCCAATTGCCAGATGAGAAAACTAAGGTTGAGAGAGGTAAAGCACATTACCTACGAACACATGACAGTGAGTACAAGAGCCAGACTTTAAACTTATCTTTAATTCCAAAGATGTTCTTTCTCTCCCTATACTCCAGCACACTCAACTTTGTTACAGACTTGAATCTTCCACAGACTAAATCTACTACTATACTATGAAAGGCAGAACATGATTCAATCTTATAAAATCAATAAGTTTCACTTTTTTCAAGACACTTGGTCAGCAAGTGATACACAAATCCCAACATGGAGTTAGGGGTCATATGCCAAAGAATGCAATCAGATTCTAGAATGTAAAAAAAACAAAACAAAACAAAACAAAACAAAAACAAGGAAATAAGTTCTCCCCTAGAGCCTCCATAAAGGAATGAAGCCCTGCCAACACTGTTATTTTAACCCAGTGAGACACATTTTGAACTTCTTACCTCCAGAACTATAAAATAGATTTTTGTATTGTTTTAAACCACTGAATTTGTATCAATTTATTCCAGAAGCAAGAGGAAACTAATATACTTGGCATTGAACAAAGTCAATGCCAAGACCTGAGACCTCAAAGCTGCTGAGACCTCTGAGAAGCACGCAATATGTTTCCCAGGATTAAGCATCCAGTGTAGATGTGCTGGGGCTTTGATCCATTGCTTCCCCTCCCTCATTGGTTGAGTATTACCTCCTCCTATCCAAGTAGAAGGTAAGACTTTGGAGAATTCCCTGAAACAGAAGGCAGAAAGACATGACGTGCATGCCAGTGAGAATATGACCTTGCACAGGACTGTCATCCACAGCTATGACTGAAATTAGAGGCAGGTCAAGCGTGCGTGATGCAGGGCACCAAAAAATTTGCTACAGTTAATGAATTCTAGAAAAAAAAAATTATAAGCCTACCAAAAGACAAAAGAGCAAAGATATGGATAGGCTTTATATTAAAGAATTAATAACAATTAACAATAGGTACATGAAAAAAATGATAGAACTTACAAGTAATGGAAGAAATATAAATGAAACAATGACTACCTCTTTTTATCAAATTGATACTTCTGTATTTGTGAAGTGAGTACATAGTACATCATTCTCTGGGATTCATTTTTGCCTTATATCTTAAAAGAATTAAAAATGAATTTTCCCTGACTCATCATTCCCAGTTCTAATCATTTAGTTAATGATATATTTAATAATTTAAACACCCTAAAATAGAGGATTGCTTAAATAAATCTTAGTGTAAACATAAAAGAAGATGTTAGCCATTAACATGTAGTAACTATTTTTAGATGTGAAAGTATATTCATGACATACTATTAAATGAAAAATCTATGTTAAAAATAGTAGGCACCCATGGAGTGATTCAGTTGTCTATTAAAATATTTTATATCTGAAATTATACATTTAAAATTTTAAGAAGTAATTATCCTTGAGATTTGTTTTACTTGAGTTTTCTACAGAGTATGCATTTCCTTTGTAGTATAATTCAAAATAAGATTTTAAAAAAGAAGGCTGCATTAAAATATTTGTAGTATATTTTACACAATGACTTTAAGGTACTAGGTAATAAAACCTACAGATACTAAATACTTGATAATCTCACATGATGTGACCCTGAGATACTGGGGAATTCTCAATTTATGAATAGCATCCCCTCATTTATTTTTTCTCTTAAAATACTACAGAGTATTATACAAACAAATTGAGTGACTCTTTCAGATCCTTAATAATTCTATGGAACTTTAAAATTATTTTATAAAATTAGCAAAACGTATTTTGATGAAAACAAACCATATTGCATCATTGATCTAGTAATCATTCAACATAAATGCTTATAATCAGGAAACTCAAGCACTCACAGCTTCAGCATACAGCATGATAAATTCAGATGTCTGGATCTTACAGAAGTTCTCCCAATTGTATATATGAAAAAGAGGAAGTTCAAATCAACTGTGGATGGTGGGTGGTCGCTAGGCTGTGTTCTTAACTTAGCATATAAGATTAACCATCCTTTCCATAGGTTGATTAAAATCTATGCAAAAAGATCAAGTCTTACCAAGGTGTTCGTTGGTTTAGTCACTCTAAACAAATCATTTTATTGTTGACATTAGATCCTAAACAAAAACACCCACCATACACAGCTACAGATAATCCCTACTGACGGGTCCTGACTATATAAAACCAAGAGCAATGCTAAACGTCACTTTAGCCAATACATTTCTGTTTTGATGTACCTTATGTTTCACATGGACTTTATAATAACCTTTTCTTGAATATTTAAAGGGTTTATTTGAGAGGTCAACAAAAGGAAGAAGCATCCTTGCAAACCAGTGAGTTAAAAGGTTTAATATTACCACTACATTACCAAGGTTGGTTGGCTCTGTATCACCCCTTTGGTGCATTTGCCTGTTTAGATATGATTTATGTTGCCATTGCTACCCAGAAAATGTAGAAGGCAGTGTTGATCTAGCCAGGCACAGTCTGAGCTTCTTTTATGCTGCCACTTCCTGCCACTCTACCCACTTACCAACTTCAGAACGCTGTTTCTGTTCTGTTTGCACCAACTTGCATCATTTTTTCTCATGATGACTTCCAGAATGCTCAGTGAATACAATATTTATTCAAGCTGAAAATGTCTCCTAAGTATGTATTTTCCACCATCTAAAGAAAACTTTCACTTTCCTTACCATAAGTTTACCTGATTATAGCCTCAAGAAAAGAGGAAGCATTGGTCATTAAACTGTATTGGTTTGGTGCTTATGTTTGGGCCCACTCTCCTGATTTTACTATAATTGTATTAAAGCTGTTCATACCTTGTTTCTAGACTCCAGAATTCTATCTTCTTAACCTCTCCAAATAGAATAGAAGCTTTTGAATGAATGTAAAGAAAACATTCAATAAAATCCAACATCCTTCATGATAAAAACCCTCAACAAGGAATTCAACAAACAAGAATATACCTCAAAATGATAAGAACCATATATGACAAACCCACAGGCAACATAATATTGAATAGGGAAAAGTTGAAAGCACTCCCCCTAAGAACCAGAACAAGACAAGGGGTGATTACTCTCACCACTCCTATTCAACATAGTACTGGAAGTCCTAGCCAGAGAAATCAGGCAAAAGAAAGAAATAATGGCATCCAAAAAGGAAAAGAGCAAGTCAAATTATCTTTACTCACTGATTACATGATCCTATGCCTAGAAAATCCTAAAGATTCTCACAAAAGACTCCTTTATCCTAAAGATAAATGACTTGAGTGAAATTTTAAGATACAAAATCAGACCAAAAAATAAGTTGCATTTCTATACACCAACAGCTACAGCTGATGACCAAATCAAGAACTCAACTCCCCACAAAAAAAATGACTAGGAATATATCTAACCAAGGAGATAAAAGACCTCTACAAGGAGAACTATAAAACATTGATGACAGAAATTGTAAATGACACAAACAAGTGAAAAAAAAAATCCTATGCTTATTGATAGAATCAATGTCATTAAAATGACTGTACTGCCCAAAGCAATCTAAGATTCATGCAATTCCTATCAAATTAGCAATGTTATTTTTCGCAGAATTAGAAAATGCTATTCTAAAATCCATATGGAACCAAAAGAAACTGAATAGCCAAAGTAATTAATATGGTTTGGCTGTGTCCCCACCCAAATCTCATCTTGAAATGTAATCCCCATAATCCCTACATGTCCAGGGAAGAACCCAGTGGGAGGTAATTGAATCATGGGGGCAGATTCCCCCAGGCTGTTCTTGTGATAGTGAATGAGTTCTCACCAGATCTGATGGTTTTATAGGTGTCTCTCAATTCCCCTATTGCCACTCATCCTCTTTCCTGCTGCCCTGTGAAGAGGCACCTTCCACCATGATTACAACACTCCTGAGGCCTCCCCAGCCATGTAGAACTCTGAGTCAATTAAATCTCTTTTCTTCATAAATTATCCAGTCTCAGGTATTTCTTTATAGCAATGTGAGAATGGACTAATACAGCAATCTTAAACAAAAAGAATAAAGCTGATGGCATCACATTACTCAACTTCAAACTATACTACAAGGCTATAGTAACCAAAAAAGCATAGTACTGGTACAAAAAATAGACATATAGATCAATGGAATGGAATAGAGGACTGAGAAACAAAGCCACACACCTACAACCAACTTGTCTTCAACAATGTCTACACAAAGAGACTAAGGGAAAAAGACACCCTATTTAATAAATGGTGCTGGGAAAACTGGCTGACCATATGCCCAAGAATGAAACTATACCCTTATCTACCTCTAACTATATACAAAAATTGACTCAAAATGGATTAAAGACCTAAATGTAAAACCTCAAACTACAAAAATTCTAGAAGAAAATCTAGGAAAAACTCTTCTGGACATTGATCTAGCCAAAGAATTTATGACTAAGTCCTCAAAAGCAAATGCAAGAAAAACAAAAATAGACAAATGGGATTTAAGTAAAGAGCTGCTGCACAACAAAAGATACAATCAATAAAGAGACAACCTACACAATAAAAGAAAATATTCATAAACTATGCATCTGACAAAGGATTCATATCCAGAATCTATAAGCAACTTAAACAAATAAGCAAAAACCAAATAACCCCACTAAAAAGTGGGCAAAAGACATGAACAGGCATTTCTCAATGGAAGACATACATACAAGTGGCCAATGAACATATGTAAAAGTCCTCATCATCACTAATCATCAATGAAATGCAAATTAAAACCACAATGAGATACCACCTCACACCAGTCAGAATGGCTATTAGTAAAATGTCAAAAAAAAAAAAAAAAAAAAAAAAACAGATGCTGGCGAGGATGCAGAGAAAACGGAACATTTATATATTGATGATGGGAATGTAAACTATTAATAGTTCAACCCCCAGAGAAAACAGCATGGAGGTTTCTCAAAGAACTTAAAATAGAACAACTGTTCAACCCAGCAATCCCATTGCTGGTCATCTACCTAAAGGAAAAGAAATCATTGCCATCAAAAAGACTCCTGAACTCATGTTTATTGCAGAACTATTCGCAATAGCAAAGACAAGACACGGAATCAACCTAGGTGCCCATCAACAGTGAATTAGGCAAAGAACATGTGGTATATATACACCATGTAATATTACACAGCCATAAAAATGAAGGAAATCATATCTTTTGCAGCAACATGGATGGAGCTGGAGGACATTATCCTAAGTGAAATAACCCAGATACAGAAGATCAAATACTGCACGTTCTCATTTATAAGTAGGAGCTAAACAATGGGCACATATAGACATAGAAAGGGAAATAATAAACACTGGAGATTCCAAATGTGAGGAGGGAGAGACGAGAGTGAGGGCTGAAAAACTATCTACTGGGTACTGTGTTCACTATTTTGGGTGATGAGTTCACCAGAAACCCAAACCTCAGCATCACACAACACTCCCAGGTAACAAACCTGCAAAACCCGTACATGTACCCTCTGAGTCTATAATAAAAAATAAAGTGCCTAACATTCTTCTGGGGATCAAATGATGTTATACTTGTATAATATTAGAAAGTGTCTAGGATTGAATAAATCTTAACTGCTATCACAACTACATAGCTTCAAACCATCTTTTAAGGCCTGGCTCATATTGTACCTACTATATCTATTATACTCAAGCTGAATATACATAATAAATACTTGAAGAATCTGTTTAAAAGGCAGATTTCCATTCCCCATCCCAGAGACTAATTGAGTAGTCCTGGATGAGAATGCCAGGAATCCACGGTATAAGGTGTTGCCATGTATTCACGGTACCATGGATAAAGTATTCTTTATAAGCAGCCTACAGGTCTCATTTTGAGAGCCACTCTAATTACACTTTGTCCACCTATCAGCTTTGCTGCTCTGAATTCACATAGCAGTTACTACTTGGCACTTATTATCCTGTTCTCTGTTTACATTTTATTATCAAATAAGATTACAAATTACTCAAAATAGAGATTATATTTTCTTCAGTTTGGTATCCTCCATAGCTAAGAGTATGGGTTTTTTTTTTTTTTTTAACACCAAGTAGGATATAAATTAGTTTTTTGATGGATTGATCATTGAATCTTCCAGCCTCAAATGCCAAATCCAGGATTTCTAATTGAATTTAGTTTTAAACAATCAGCAACAGACTCTGCTCTTCAGCATGGTCTCAGGACTTTACTTGAAGTGATCTAAAAATACAGTTATTCAACATGCTACATGTACATTTTGTTTTCCATGAGAACATCTTGAGTTAAATTATAGTTTGGGTTATCCTTCAAATATTTTACAAACAATTTATTAAGGCCTTGAGCAGAAATACAGCAATCTCAAAATAACTTAGATAAGTTTGGTATACTCCAAAGAAACAGTAACTTGAACATGACCTTGGATAAACATATGGTTATAATAACCCAAGCACCATATTCTTCTATATTATACTGGTTAATAATATAAAGTCCTTGACTATTCATAATGGAGAAAAGAAAATATGTTGAAATTCTTCCAAACCCATTTGCAAACGCAAATCAGATGATTGAGTTCAGCCTAGCTCAGCAGCCACATAATAGAATCACCTGTAACTTTATAAAAATCCTGATGCCCAGATTATATCTTAGACCAATGAAATTAGAATCTCTAAGGGTTTAACTGTGGTACCAGCGTCTGTAAAACTTCTCAGGTGACTGCAATGTACAGCAAGATTGAGAACCACTGGGCTGGCTACATAAGAATCTTAGCACTAAGATACTTACTAACAAGCATAGTAAGAGCTAAGCTTATCAAGCAGTTAGTAAACCCTTAGTAAGAGATATTTTTAAAATAGAGACATTTTTAAATCCTTTTTTGAGTCTGATCTACTGTGAGATGTAAAAACCATCCATCTAATCACAGTCCCCATTTTCAAATGAGAATTAGGGACAAAGAGATTGTTTGAAATCTTGTTAGTGCAAAAGCATGGCAAGAGATACTATTTCTTGATGTTAATTATGACAACATCTAGTGTAAATGACCTACATGGTTGTTTCCTAATAGTAAGTTTAGATAATCAGGAGAAATCAAATTCACTGGAGTACTGAAGCAGAGGAGGAAAGATCTTCAAGGAATCAAAATGAGCAAATAAGTAAATCCAACACGAGACAAACTCAACAGTGTTATCCAAGCTTCATTGAATAAATATACTTAAAGTACTGATATAATCCGGATCTGTGTCCCCATCCAAATCTCTTGGTGAAATGTAATCTGCACTGCTGAAAGTGGGGTCTGGTGGGAGGTGATTGGATCATGGGAGCAGTTTCTCATGGTTTAACATCATTCCCCTCATGCTGTTTTCATGGTAGGGTTCTCACAAGATCTGGATGTTTAAAAGCCTGTGTGCAGTGCCTGCCCCTCCTCTCTGTCTCTTCCTTCTGCTCCTGTCATGTGAAGTGCTGGCTCCTGCTTCGCTTTCCATCATGATTAAAAGTTTCTGGGGCCTCCCCAGAAGCCAAGCTGATGCTACCATGCTTCCCGTACAGCCTTGAAATCATGAGCCAATTAAGCCTCCTTTCTTTATAAAGTACCCAGTCCCAGGTATTTCTTTGGAGTAGTGAAAAAAATGGACTAATACAAGCACCGAGAACTGTACCTGGCATATACAAAGGGCTATGTATTTGTTACAAGGAATAAATATGTGAAGAATGTCCCTACCTGAATGTGCACTCCACTAGGGAGAATACCTGGCAAGGCCCATCACTCCAAGGACCTTACTCTAGTTATACTTTAAGCAATACATGTTTCAGCTTGAAATTCACATTTTAAAGTCTACATTGCACAGTCAAAATGTACATAATTGAAACCACAATTTCAAGCAGGGGTCAACAAACCACTGCTCAGGGACCAAATTCAGCCCAACCTGTATATTTGTAAATAAAATTGTATTAGATCATAGTCACACCCATTCATTTACATATTGCTTGTGGCTGCTTCCACACTACAAGCAAAGGTACATAATTGAGAAACAGGTTACATGGCCTACAAAGCCTAAAATGTTTACTATCTGCCTCTTTACAGGCAGAGTTTGTCTACCTTTGATCTTGATAATTACATTTAATAAAATAAAGTCTACTCCTGTTGTCAAGACAACAAGAACAAAAGTATTTGTATTTAGCGTCATTTTTTTACCCTTCCCATAATTACCCACCTCATTCTGTTTTGCACTTGTAAAGTCAGATATAACCTAAAATGAGAGTAACTTAAGAAATGCTATCATAGGGGTGAATTGTAACAGCAAAAATCACAGACTCTTAAATTTGTTATGAGACTCATGAGGAAACTATGATTTACCTAATGGTTGAAATTTATAAAACCACTAAAAACAGTATTTCTTTAAGATTAAAATAACATGAAAATATCCTTATATTACACTGTCAAATGAAAAAGTCAGGACTCAAAACTTATAAAGTATAATTACAACTACATAAAACAAACAAACTACACATTTTCACAGGAAATCTCTAAAGAAAAACATTCAAATGTGCTGGCTTTGAGTGATAGACACACAACTTTTTTCTCCACTTTTTATGTGGTAAACTCTATTATAAGCAGGCATTACTTTTATAACAAAAATAACTTTGATTTTTAAAATATGGAATATGTGGAATATGAATTGTTTGTATTTAAGTCTGAGACTGACAATTTCTCACACATAATGTGTTAGATGTGGCACGTGATACTTGAGTGTCTCACAAACAAAAGCAATATTACTAAAATGTGTTATGCATGTACAACTCTTTGATGTTTACAAAGGTTTTTCAGAAAAAATATCTTATTCAGTTCTCACTACTTCAAAAAAAAATTAGAAAGCTGCAACTGACAAAACTAGAACACCAACTCAGACCTTCTGGCAAAAGTAGAGCACTCGAAAATTAATCACATTTATTCTGTTGGTCCTAACTTGTACCTTCCTCCCTCAACACCAAGCAAAATCTAGAGTTTAATTGATGAGTGTTTTCTCTTTTTCATGAAATCCCAGGAATTGACATTACAATGTAGAGGGCATTTAGAGTCACTTAAGTCCTATTTGCTCATAGTTCTGTAATAATGCAAGCAGTATAAAAACTCCCAATATTTGTGTATAACAGCTTGTCCAATCACAGTATAATTCTGCAAAGGCCTTATCTGTGGAAATCACAGTTAAGGCAAGCTGGTATAGACCTAAAAGGAAGAAGCCAAGGCAAAATTAATGTAAGTAGAGAATTTATTTGGACCTAGCTTGAGGATTGCAATGTGGATATATAGATTCAAGTTGCCCTGAATATACACTGCAATTAGTGGTAATTACAAGTGGACTTTTAAAGGGAAAGAAGAGGCAGTTCCTTAGTTGTTTACCAATAGTTTACATTAATATAACATAAGCTACTGATTGACTATACATTGTTAAGCTATAAGGTGTGAGTCAGAATGTCCAATGCGGCATTATTAGCTTAAATTATAACCACTCGTGGATAAAGAAAATGTGGTATATATACAATACCATGGAAGACTAATCAGTCATAAAAAGAATGAAATTTGGCATTTGCAGCAACCTGGATGGAGTTGGAGATCATTATTCTAGTGAAGTAACTCAGGAATGGAAAACCAAATATCATATATTCTCACTTATAAGCGGAAGCTAAGCTATGAGGACATGAAGACAAAAGAATGATTTAATGGAAGGGAGAGATCCAAGATGGCCGATTAACAACAGCTCAGGATTGTAGCTCCCAGTGAAAGCGCAGAAAGCGAGTGGACGCCGCACTTTCAGACGAATCTTTGTTGCCCACAGACTGGGAGATTCCCGGCGGAGGAGCCACACGGGTCGCCAGCACGACTATTCTGGCTGGCACGGCTATTTTGCCAGTGCCCCGGCACGGCGCTTCTTGGTGCGGAGTATACGGGATGGGGTGCCCTTTGAGTCCGGCTCGGCTGGTCCCATCCCCACAACGTGAACAGCAATCGGAAGCGCTGAGGACTGAGAGTTTCACAGTAAGCACAGCTGAACCGGGAAGGTACAGCTCTGTGGGGAAGGGGCATCCGCCAAAGGAAAACTAAGAAACAGAAAAAACTTCATCACCGGGCGGAGAGATCCAAGATGGCCAATTAACAACAGCTCAGGATTGTAGCTCCCAGTGAAAGCACAGAGAGCAGGTGGACACTGCAATTTCAGACAAAATTCTGTGGCCCACAAACTGGGAGATTCCCTGCGGAGGAGCCACACGTGTCGCCAGCACGACTCTTTTGCTGGTGCAGCTGTTTTGCCCACGCCCCAGTGCGGCGCAGCGCTTCTCAGTGTGGAGTATACGTGACTGGGTGCCCTTTGAGTCTGGCTCAGCTGGTCCCATCCCCACAAGGAGAACAGC